>PVJH01033950.1:0-21106 GCA_004026705.1 Nesogale talazaci | reverse complement strand
TAAGATACATCCTAGACCAGTACTATAACGAAGTAAACCATTAAAAATTGGGATTATAATCACATGTGTGTTGCAGTTCCCAGGTGACTCCTGCTCTTAACCAGCCTAGGTACAACAGAGCAAAGTCCGGTGTTAGCCTCACAATTGCTATGTTTGAGTCCATGGTGACAGCTCCTCCATCCATCCATCGCGTCAGGGTCTTCCTTGTTTTCAACCATCTTCTAACAAGCCAGATATCCTTCTTCAGCGACTGGTCTTTACTGATTACATGTCCAAAGTACATGAGAAAAGAATCATTCTTCTCTTTTTCAAGGAGCGTTCTAGCTACAATTCCTCTAAGACAGGTGTCTTGTTATTCTGACTGTCTGTGGGACTTTCAATATTCTTTACCAGCACCATAATTCAAGCATATCAAGTGTCTTGTTGTCTCCTTTAACCATTGTCCGGTTTTCGCAGGCAGATGTTGTTGTTAGGCACCATCGAGTTGATTCTGACCCATAGTGATCATACACACAGCAGAACGAGACCTTCTTTGGTCCTGCATCATCCTCACCATTGTTCCTCTGCTTCAGGCCCTTGTTGCAGCCGCTGTGTCAGTCCAACTCCTTGTGGGTTTTCCTCTTTTTCACTGCCCCTCTACTTTATGAATGTCCTCCCCTAGGAACTTGTCTCTCTTGACATGTCCAAAGTATGTAAGACTAAGTCTTTCCATTCTTTCCTTTAAGGAACACTCTGACCTTACTTCTGAGACAAATCAGTGTGTTTTAGTAGTCCATAGTACTTTCAATAGTTTTCCCCAGAACCCAAATGGAAATGCATCAATTCTTCTTTAGTTTTTGTTATTCAGTGTCTAACTTCTTTTTTTTGGGGGGGGGGGGAATCACTACCCCCTGGTGGGAGTGGGAGGCCCAGCCTTGCTCCTGGAGAGCTGCTGCTGGATTTGAACTGCCAACCTGTGGGCAGCAGTCCCACACACCACCACTATGCCATCGGGGCTCAGCCCAGTGTCTAACTTCTATATGGATATGCGGTCATTCAAAACACCAGGGCAAAGTAACATCTTTGTTTTTCAGTACTCTAATGAGGTCTTGTGCCTTAGATCTACTCAATGTAACACATCTTTGGGTATTCTGACTGCTACTTCCATGAGCATTGATTGTGGATCCACACAAGATAAAATCCTTGACAACTTGAACCTTTCTCCATTTATTACACTGTTATCTATTGGTCTAGTTGTGAAGATTTTGACCTTCTTTACATTGAGTTGGAATCCACACTGAAGGCTGCAACCCTTGGTCTTTATTTGCAAGCACTTCAAGTCCTCACTTTCAGCAAGCATGGTTGTGTCATCTGCAAAACTCAGGTTGTTAATACTCCTTCCTCCAACTCTGATTCCTCATTCTTCTTCAGATAATCCAGCTTCTCTAATTTGCTCACATACAGATTGAACAAGTATGGTGAGAGGATACAACCCTGACACACACCTTTCCTGATTTTAAACAATTCCGTAGTTTTCTTGTTCTGTTTGCGCAACTGGCTCTTGATCCATGTACGAATTTCAAATGAGCATAACAAAGTGTTCTGGAATTCCCATTCTTCTCAAAGATATCTATAGTTTGTTATGATCCACCCAATTGAGTATCTTGGAGTAATCAATAAAATACAAGTAAACATCTTTCTGGTAATCCTTTCATTCAGCCAAGTGCAGATGAGGTGGTAGAAAATACCATGGTCTGGGCCAGGTGCTCTTTAGTCCTTAAAGTCACACCTTGGTCTTATCAGCAGATTTACCCAATGCAGTATGTTCTTTGATTTTTTAAAATGATACTTCCGAGCATTGATTGTAGATCCAAGTAAAATGATATCAATGACGATCTCAATCCATCTCCATGAATTGTGATATTCTTTCTGTTGGTTCAGTTATGAGGATTTTGGTTTTCTTTACCTTAAGTAGCAATTCATACCAAAGGTTTTAGTTTTTGATTTTCATCAAAATAATAATTATTCTGGCTTTCATCAAGCAAGATCATGCCATTTACATATATAGATTTTTATGAGCCTTCCTCCAAGCCTAATACCACGTTCTTCTTCATTTAGTCCAGCATCTCAGTTTATTTGTTCAACATACAGATTGAATACGTATGGTCAAAAGATAATGCCAACTCAGACCTTTGCTGAAGTGAAGTCAGACATTACTCCTTTTGTTCTGTTTGAACCATTGCCTATTGGTTGTACAGATTTTGCATGAATACAAAAACGTGTTCTAGAATTTACCTCTCCCTTTTTTTTTCAGTATGAGTCACATAACCAAATGCCTTTGCATAATAAATGAAGCACAAATAAACATCTTTTTGCTATTCTTTGCTTTCAGTCAAAATACATCTTATGTTAGCAACACTTGGTTCTGTGTTTTCTTCTGAATACAGCTTAAGTTTTTGCCAGTCTTCTGTCCATGAACTACTGCAACCATTGTTGAATTACCATCAGCAAAATTTTACTTGCATGTGGCATTAGTGACAGCTTTAGAAAAAGTCCTAATTCTGATGGATGACCATTCTTTGGAAGAAATTCAGACATGGATCTCTTTCAGTTTTTATAGACTAATGAGTGCTTCTAGAGCATCATCAGCTTGTTGAAACATTTCCATTGGTATTCCATAATTTCCTGCTGCCTTGAGTTTTGCCTCTGACTTCAGTGCAACTTAGAATTCTTTTTTTTTAACGTTTTTTTTTTTTTTTTAGGGGGGCATCACTGCTCTCCGGTGGTGGGAGTAGGAGGCCCAGCCCCACTGCTGGAATTGAACGTCCGTCTCAGTGGGCCGCAGTCCCGCGCACAACCACTACGCCACCGGGGCTCAGCCCTCAACTTAGAATTCTTTCTTCAGTACTATTGGTGGTTTATCATATGCTATCTCTTGGAATGCTTGAGTATTGATCAATTCTTTTTGGTACAGAGATTGTGTTAATTTCTTCAACCTTCTTTGGAGACTTCTTGCATCTTTAAGTACTTTGCTCATAGAAACCTTTTCAAACTATTTCAAACTTGGGGCTTGAATTATTGTTTTATTAAAATTTCTCCCCAAGGGTTTATTGGCATATAACTCGCATATCAGACAATATAATAGTTCAGTCACGCCAAGAAGAGTTGTACAATCATCAAATCATCACCACCATCGGTTTTAGAATATTTTATTCAATCTAGTACCCATCATTATTAGCTCCCCATTTCTACTACCAGCCCTGCCATACCCACAGGGACCATTGAAGCAGTTCCTGTCTCTATATATTGACCTATCCTGGATTTCATATACAGAGAAATATTAAAAGTCAAACATCTACAGCAACAAAAAACTAACAAAAGTAACAAAGTAACACAGATAAAACCTTAATAAAAAAGAAGGCAGAGGCTGAGCCCCGGTGGCGTAGTGGTTGTGCGCGGGACTGCGGCCCACTGGGATGGAGGTTCAATTCCGGCTCCCAGGAGCAAAGGCTGGGCCTCCTACTCCCACCACCTGAGGGCAGTGATGCCTAAATAAAAAAAAATAAAAAAAACAAAAAAAATAAATAAAAAAAAAAAAAAGAAGGCAGAAAATACTAAAAACTAGAACAAATTTAAATGGATCATAAGGCAGATCAACTGATAAGAGTGCTAAATTTTAACCTAACTTCATCTGCAAAAATCTACTTTCCAATACGTTCTGAATGTTAGCAAGGCTATTCACATCATGAGTGTGGCATGGGGATTCCAAGGGATTGATTAATCCTTGTATATTCCCCCCCCCAGTTTTAAACAGAAATTGCTTTAATATGGATTTAATGGGAGATTAAAGGATAAGACATTACATTTTAGCCTAAGCATTTCTGCCATAATCAAAGTTATAGTGATCCCTATCTGATAACAGGGTGGTTCACATCCTTCCACTATGACGAGAGGGTATTCCCAAGAAACTAAATGCATAGGTGGGCTGAGCCCCGGTGGCATAGTGGTTGTGCACGGGACTGCGGCCCACTGGGATGGAGGTTCGATTCCAGCTCCACGGAGCAAAGGTTGGGGCTCCTACTCCCACCACCTGAGGGCAGTGATGCCCCCCCCAAAAAAAATAAATGCATATGTGAACCCTGGAAGTGGGTCTTAAACTTCCATTGTCATTCATGACGTCTGCACACCAGATGTTCACAATTTAAGCTCTGATGCCATTCCCTCCTTTACATTGGGATTATATTATTTACAACCCTTGTATCACACAGGCTGGAGTGCTTCTTCCATGTGGACTTAATTAATGCCTGCCTCACTTAAATGGCTGCTTGCTTGAAAACAAGTCTTAAAATCCCAGAAGCCCAGGGCAGTGATTCGAGAAAAACAAAACAAAAAAACAGACGCTCTTCTTTCTAATAGCTGCACACCATCTAGTTTCTTCACCACACTTTGCTATGGCGCCCATTTCATCAATGTTTGCTTCACGAGGTTGAGCATCAAGAAGGGTCATGTTTTGAGAAATAATTGCTTCCTGGAGGGGCAGGAGGAATCAAAAGGAAATAAGAGACAAATTCTAGGAAGCAAAGGCATAGATAGGGAGATTAACAGTGGTGTGCACTTTTGCAAATGCATTAATCCATAACAATAGTAGTATTGGCCTATGTACATATATTTATAAGGCAATACACTGAAGCTGTAGATGGGCCTTGGGCCTCTCATACTTCCTCTCAATACAAGAACACTTTGGGCTGAGCCCTGGTGACCTAGTGGTTGTGTGCAGGACTGCGGCCCACAGGGTTAACAGTTCAAATCCAGCAGAAGCTCTCCAGGAGCAAGGCTGGGCCTCCTACTCCCACCAGGGCAGCGATGCTACACAAAAAAAAAGAAAAAAGAAAGAAAGAAAGAACACTTTGTTCTAACAGATTGGCATTCTGCTATGCTTGTCCAACTCCCCTACATGATCGCTGAAGACAAAATGGGTGCAATGAGCGGATGTGGTGAAGACAGAGGATGGTACCTGGCTATTAAAAGATATAGTGTTTGGGTTCTTAAAGGCTTGAAGTTAATTAAACAAGCAGCCGTCCAACAGTAAAGTAACAAGCTCACATGAAAGAAGCACACCAGCAGCGCGATCATGAGGTGTCAAGATTGGGCAATGGGCATTAGAAGATTCACAACAAACAGTAGACAAGCGAACAAAAATGCATTGGTGAGAATGGAGGGGGTTGGAGTGGAGACCCAAAGCCCATCTATGGACAATGGAACATCCCCTCACAGAGGGGTCGCAGGGGGCGGGGGGTGAGTCAATCAGGGTGCAGTAGAGCACTAATGGGTCATGCAATTCACCTCTGCTCCCTGGAGGCCTCCTCACACCCCGCTATCATTGACCTCAATGCCATGTCCCAATCTAGACTAGACGGGAGCATGTACACAGGTATAAGCAACGGATGAAACTCACAGCACATGGAACCTAGGAACAAGGATGGGAATGGAGATACCAAAAAGGTAGGGGGAAGGGAGGATGGGGAAGGAGGGTAGCACCGTTCACAATAAATAGCACACACCCCAGTTAAGGGGAAGAACAAAAGAAACCAAAGGGGGGCTCTGAGCCCGGGTGGCGTAAGTGGTTCAGTGCGGGACTGCAGCCCGCCGGCTTGGCGGTTCAAATCCAGCGGTGGCTCTCAGGAGCGGCACTGGGTAGTGCCCACGACCACCAGAGGCAGTGATGCCCCTGCCCACACACAAAGAAACCAAAGGGGAAGGGAGATGGTGACTGGAGTGAGATTTGAAAATGATTAACAACCGACCATCTATCAGAGGACCAAGAGTTGCTGGGGTGGGGAGTGGGGTGGGAGGAAAAAGAGGAGCTGATTCCAAGGGCATAATGGAAAGTAAATGTCAAGAAACGAACAATGAAATATATGTGTGAACATGCCATATGCAATTGATGTATGGTTTGTAATAAGAGTTATAAGAGCCCCCAATAAATTGGGGGGAAAATTATAATGGATGAAAAGTAGCACAAACAAAAAAAAAAAGATGGCAACATATGTACAAATATGTTTGATACAACTGATGTATGGAATGTTCTAGAAGCTGTAAGATCCCCCAATAAAATTAGTTTGTTTGTAAAAAAGAACGAAATAATTGTTCTTAGTTTCGGACTAAAATTAAGTGCAAACCCCAAATCCATTCCTGCACCCATAATTTGTCGATGTTTCTGTTTCAACTGGTGCACAGTTTAGAACCAAAGCAGGCTTTACCTCAAACTCACCTGTGTCCATTAACATAAGCCTGAAACTCCCTGATATAAGAAGCAGTATAGGTCTGCTGGCGTTGGACTTTAGTTAGAATCTACCACATATTTGCTGTTTGAATGCCCTCCTTACTTCATTATGTCATGTATTAATCTAGTAGGCAGGCTTTGTTACTGTGAATGAATATTGATTTTTTTCTCCCTCCTGTTCCTTCAGCTTGAGAATTGCTGAATGCACATATTCTTCCTTTTGGCTTCCAAATCCAGGTCTTTGTGCATTTCAGTATTGACAGTTTACTTTGTCTTCTTGACTTGTCAATGGACATTTCTTGTTTAGATCTTTTAGTTTATCATTTATTTCATTCACTTTAGTTACCCTGTGTTCAAGACCAAGTTTTGGGGTCTCTTTTGACAGCCACTTTGACTTTTTCTTCCTTTTTAGAATCACAGTCCAATGCATAACCACTATGCTGCCAGGGCTCCTCTTCCTTTTTTAAAAATGATCTTTTACTTTTTCCATGTATGATGTTCTTGATGCCATTGCATTAGGTAGCTAGATATAGGGACAGGGAGTTGTCCCTCCCATGCTTGCACAAGTCCCCTAGAGTCAGTTGGGAAGAACTCAGGTGACAAGTAGACACCTATCAGGACACCCCAACTGAAGTTGCTCAAGTTCAAGAGTGTCCCTCTTCCCCCCAGGTGGGAGATACACCTGGTTGGTCCAAACTAGGCCCCCAGGGGTCCTATGACATCATCCAGGTGGGCTTAACACAGACAATGGGGTCAACCAATACCTTCAGCCATGCCTTTCCCAGCCAGGGAGTGGGATAGAATAAAAGCAGGAAGCATGCTCTGGGACCTTTTCACTCCCTTCTCTCTGGTCTTTCTACCTCATCTCCTTGGTCCCTGGGATCCCTCCCTCAGTTCTTCACATGAGTGTGCACTGGTCCACAAGGTTGCCTGTGTTCAGTGGTGAGACCCAGCACCGCTTTCACGTGGCTGGTCACACACCCTGAAATAGCATGTACTCTTTTGAGACTGTAAAACTTGAAACTTCTCCCATGCTTCATAGAAATTCACTTGGTTTACAAAATGGGCTTCTGGGTGAATTCTTTCTCATATGAAGCCAAGAACTGAGGTATTACCCACTAGAGAAACCTTACGATTTCACAACTTTGGTTAGATCTTCTGTCACTAGCATTCAATGTGTTGAATCTCTTCTGGAGATGGTCTCTAAATTGAGGTGGAATGTACGTAAGGTAGTGCATTTGCTCTTGTGAACTTGTTTTGATTTTTCTCTGCTTCAACTTGAACTTACATATGAGTTGATGGTGTGCTATGCAGGTGGCCCTTTGGCCTTGCTGTGGCTGATGATATGAACTTCTCCGTCATCTCTTCCCATAGATGTGTTCATTTGATTCCTGAGTATCCATCTGGCAAGATCCAGGTGTGTAGTTGCCATATGTATTGTTGAGAAAAGCGTTCGCAATGAAGCTGTTAGTCTGGCAAAAGGTTATTTATCATGCAATCTCTTGCATGGTTTCTCTGATCAAGGCTGGGATTTTCAGCCGCTGTTCTTCCTCTTAGTTTCTTTGGTCTGGATCTCCATTGTCTAGCTTAGGACAGTCCTGAAGGTACACTGACCCAATCAACTCATGTGCATGTAAAAGCTAAACTGAATAAGAAGACCTGAAGGTGAATGTAAGACCTTGAACTATGGTGTTGGTTAGAACCCATCACAGACGGCTGAGAGAATGAACAATCTATGTTGGAGTACAGCAGAATGGTTCTTCGATGTGAGGATGGTCAGTCGGACCTTATCAAGAAATCCCAATTGTTGAAAAGAACATCGGGGTCGGGAACCTTGAGGATCGGTGAAAACAAGGGAGGCAGTCAAGTGGGCTGAGACAACAGCCACAAGAATGGACATAAATAATGATGATGGGGCTGGTGCCAAACACCTCACTCTGTTGTACACCGGGCTGCAATGAGGCAGAGTGACCTTGAAGTCAGCTAAGAAGAAGAACTGTTGGAGAACTGGAGGCATCATTGTTGCGTATATAACTGCATAGGCATCAGAGAACAGGAGTGGATTCAATATGTAAGTGCTGGATTAGAACTAAGTAGGGGTGGAATGACATCACAGTGTATTATACAGATGAATGCTTTTCAGCGCTTAAAATACAGAAAAACAATCAGAGAAGTGAGTCATCCCCCGCACAGTGAGTAATAACAAGCAAGCCTGCAGATGCCACAGACCCGTGCTTAAGTAGACAGGTCCCTACCTGGTTTCATCCAGGTCACAGCATCTGCTACCTTAAATTAATGGTATTCATGCTTCTCATTTTGCGGGTTTGACTATAACAAAGTCATACATTTTCTTTAACAGTCTAGTTATGTAGGAGCTAGATGCAAAAAAGGCTGACTACAGCTTTTCCATTCCTGAATACTTGCACAGTGTTATCATAAAAACCATTTGAGCCTTTTGCAGCCCAGGTGGAGTATTAAGGACTAGATTTACCTGATTTACCGCCCACCCCCCGCCCCCAACAACAACAATATAGTTTTTAAGATGCTGGTATTCAGGTAATGAAGGCTGGTGATCCCAGGCAGAGGAAAAGCAACCAAGTGAGGTCGACAAGAGCTCCAGGTGACTGCCAGGGGCAAATTTTCCAGATCATCCTGGAGAACCCAGTGAAATCACTGAGTCTAGAATACAGACTGCCCTAGAGGACTCCGAGTTTGTAAGACAGAAGACGGCAGAGGAGAAAGCATCACAGATGGGGAGAGCTCCAGAGTCCTGATGAATATGCACACCTGGGAAATTAAATGACCGACCCGTGAGGCTGTGAAAGAATCACTTGAAGGGATGAGCGGGAATAATACTGGGGCTCACTTAACCCAGGAGAAGTGCCTATTTGCTTCCACCCTCTCAGCGCCCCGCCAGTTGGGAAACCTCCCAACTCACAAACTGTGCTGAGCGTGAACTTGCCTCAGGAGTGGGGATAAATGGTGACTTTGTCCTATCTAACCAACTTAATAGAAAAACTCCAGTGGATTGAATAATTTCCTTGTCATTTCACTGAGGCACAAAACCAACCCTAAGAATATTTACAAGGTTGAATAATGATCAAGGCAGGCCAGGTAAAATTGACAAAGGCATCTAAGTAAGCAATTTCTAAGAGGCAGAGAGGCAGGAAAATGCAAGCTTCATTATTTTTATTAAAAGATTATTTTATTGGGGGCGCTTAAAGCTCTTATAGCATTCCATATATCAATTATATCAAGTGTATTTGTACATATGTTGCCATCTTTATTTTCTACACATTTACTTTCTATTTGAGCCGTTGGTATCAGCTCCTCTTTTTTCTTTAGTTTTTTAAAATCACTTTTGGGGGGCTCCTACAACTCTTATCATAATCCATACATTCACCCATTGTGCCAAGCACTTTTTTTTTTATTGTTTGAAGTGAACTTGTTTGTCACAAGACTCCAAGTCCATTTCAGTTTTACTTTCTTCCTTTTTTCTTTAAGCCACTCAGACCACTGTTTAGGTTTGAGGGCTAAGGAATATGGAGGGAGTGCCAAACACTTTTGTACCTTTGTTGCCATAATCATTCTCAAAACATTTTCGTTCCACTTGAGCCCTTGGTATCAGCTACTTATTTTTGCCCCTCCCTACCTACTCCACCTTCCTCATGAACCCTTGATAATTCATAAATTATTTTATCATTTTTTATCATTTCTTACAATATCTGACATCTCCCTTCAGCCACTTTTCTGTTGTGACTTTTCCTGTTGTCTATTCCTAGGGAGGGGGTTATATGTAGATCCTTGTAATCAGTTTCCACTTTCTACCTCACCTTCCTTCCACCCTCCCAGTATCCCCACTCTCACCATTGGCCATGAGGGCTTCATCTGTCCTGGATTCCCTGTGTCTCCAGTTCCTATCTGTACCAGTGTCCATCCTGTGGTCTAGCAGGATTTGTAAGGTAGACTTGGGATCATGATAGTGGGGGGAGGGGGGAGGCGGGGAGGAAGCACTTAAGAACTAGAGGAAAGTTGTGTGTTTCATCGTTGCTATACTGCACCCTGTCTGGTTTGACTCTTCGCTCAGCTCTTCTATAAGGGGATGTCCAGTTGCCTACAGATGGGCTTTGGGTACCCACTCTGCACTCCCCCTCAGTGATTCAAAATGATATGACTTTTTATTCATTGTTGTCTGATACTTGATCCCTTTGACACCTCATGATCATACAGTCTGGTGTGCTTCCTCCATGTGGGCTTTGTTGCTTCTCAGCTAAATGGCCACTTGTTTATCTTCAAGCCTTTGAGACCCCAGATGCTATATCTTTTTATAGCTGGACACCATCAGCTGTCCTCACCACATTAGCTTATGAACACATTTGTCTTCAGTAATCATGTTGAGAAGGTGAGCACCATGGAATGTCAGTCTATTAGAACAAGGTGTTCTTGCATTGAGGACATGTTTGAGTGGAAGTCCAATGTTCATCTGCAACCTTAATGCTTAACTTATAAATATATGCACATAGATCTATTTTTCCCCATCGTCATATATAAATATATTTACATATGTACATGCCTGTATTGAGACCTCTATAAATGCCCTTAGCCTCTTAGTTTTTGCCTTTATTTCCTTTTAGTTTCCTTTTTAACCACTATCATGTTCAGCCTTCATTTGGGTTTCAGTGATTCCTCTTGGTTACACGGGCCTGGATCAAGCCCTCACAGCCACACCCTCTTATACCTTCCTCAATCAATCTTGGATCACTTGTTGTTCCTTAGTCCCTGGGTTTGTGAACACCAACTTCCTTTCCTCCACCTCCTCCTCTCTCATGTAATCCCGGAATCTTTGGTCCCTTTGTTTTCTCCTCCAGATTGTTTATTCATTATATCTCTTTTACATAGACCTGCAGCGATAATAATATGCACAAAACAAGAAAGAGCAAAAAAAAGCTGCAAAAGAAAAACAACAACAACAACAACAAAAACCAACCACACAAAAATGAAGTCTGTAAATAGTTCAAGTTCTGTTTGTGGACCTTCAGGAGTGTTTTCCTGTGAGTCTGATGGGGTGCCACACCCTGGTCCCAAACTCTATTTTTGGTGTTCCCTCAAGACTTCTTTCCTCTGCTCCCCTTGCTGTTCTGTTGGACACCCTGAGTATTATGCCTGAGTGTGGTGGGGAGCTCTTCTTTTCCCCCTCCCTCCCACTCTCCCACTTTGTGACCCCTTGATAAATTATGAGTTGTTATTGTTTTCATATCTTACTCTGACTGCTGTCTCCCTTCCCCTACAGATTCTGTCATTCGTCTGTAGGGGAGTATGGGGGGAACATCCGGGAATAAAGAAACTGAAATCAGTGATACACCACAAAAATCAGTCCAGGAGAGTTACTAAGAGGAAAATTCCATACTGCCTGGTCATAGGAGAAGCATCATAAAGATATGTAGGCACAGATCTACTAAGTTTGTGAGGCTGGTGATTTTGATGCAAGCCCTGCCACTATGTTGGCAAAAGATGGGATTATTTGGGACTGTGTTAGTCTGGGTGGACTAGAGAAACAATTCATAGACATGCATATGGATATAAGGGTATGGTTTATATGCAAGAGGAATAGGACATTAAGAAAGCATCCCAACCCAGTTTAGTTCAAGTCATAAGTCCGACATTAGCCCATATGCCTGACATCAGTCTATAAAGTCTCCTTCTGACTCATGAAGTTACAGGTCAGTGGGTTCAGAATCCTGGCACTGGCAGGGGTCTCCCCATGGGTCCTCGCTTTCAGGACCAGGGTCCATCAACAGCATCCAGTGGTGGTAAGGCAACTCAGCACTGGCAGGGCTCTCCACGTGGCTTTGCCAGCTTCTGAGGTCTGATTCCATCATGGTAAGGCTGTGTTGCTTCTCCTCCAGCTCCTCCAGCTCCTGGAATGCTTCCATCTTGTCTTGTCCATAGTTCATTGTCCCTGAGACTAACTCCCCACAACTGGGGAGATGGCTTCTCATCATCATGAGGGAAATATCACGAGATTTCCCAGAAGTCTCAGGAGAAAGTCATGCCCACACAGAGGTCCCATTGGCTACTCAATGGCTATCTCCAGATTAATAGGCCAGACTCTAGCCCTACATCTCAATCATGAAATTAACATAAGCACATGACTGCCACAGGTACCATCACAGAGACTTCATCTCAACATAGCCACAGCATGCCACCACCTCCAGGCAGGAATTAAACCCCTCCAACCCCAAGGGCAGGGCTCAGGGCTCAGCTATATTGTTACTTTTGTTTCTCTCACTTCTCTCTATCCCACCACAGTCTCAATGGGCTGAGTTGTTTTGGTTTTTTTTGTGTTCTTTTTTCCTTTTCTCTCACACCACTGTCGACCTCCAGACCACTATCCCTAGCCTATGGCATTACTGCTGCCCTCCACCCCACTGGGAGCACTCCATACTCTGACGCATAACCTGAAAAGAAAAGTTCACCCACCTTCCACTAGGGATCTCCTGCCCACCTTCTTCTGGGGAAATTCTGCCCACCCACACTCTGCAGTGCTTGACACTTGACTGAGGAAATCCTGCCAACCTTCTTGGGGGGAAATTTTGCCTACATAGCAGGGGTAGCTATCTGTACTCTGTATTCCACACAACTGAGGAAACTTCCTCCCACCTGGCACAGTGCCTCACACAGCCTAAGGCACCTTGGCCAACACTCACCAACATTCCGTGCTGCTGTAGAAACCTCTGCCCAGCCTTGGCAGTGAGCTACCTGACCAGGGAAATTCTGCCCACCACTTGAGGTGCTCTATACCAAAGTGGATGACTTTTGTGGCACTCCCGTTACAGGCTGCATGCCCTCTGTGACACTCTGAGCTGCCGTGAATCATACCATCATGGCTTCTTATGAGATCACCCAGTACACACCATCATTGTGGGTCCACAACAACTCAACCAATCTCCCTGAGAAGACCATCCAACTTGTCCTTCTAATAACAAAATACTGGTTGAATAGGGAAAGAGTGAAACTACAGGAGGATAAAGTGATAAGCCAATTCCATAGTGAAATTAGCTGCGGATAGTTCGAAGCAGCATTCCTATGAGTCACTCAGAAAGAGCCAGGGCTCTTCAATACCCTGAAAAATGGAACCTGACTCCTCTAAAACAACACAATGCAAACAGAGATCAGCACCAATGACCTAAATGACAAAACAGGAGAAAAAAAAGACAAAAAGATGTCGTAAACCTAACAGTGTACATAGAGGAAGCAGACACTGATCTGTCACAGAAAGAAAATTTAAGAATACTTCTTGGAACCATCAGAATATGAAGGAAACAATACAGAAGATGGATGAAATAATAGAGGAGATAAAGTCCTTACACCAAAGGGATGAGATAACAGAAAACAGTAGCAGACTCATGGACTTTTCCAATTGACTGCAAGAAACAGAGAACTGCACCAGAGGACAGCCAAGCAGACATTAACAAACTTGAACAAAAATCATAAGACCTTCAGAGAAACTGAAGAAATCCTTAGAGCTATGTCTGATGTTATAAAGAGGAACAACATCAGAATAATTGAATTACCAGTGGAAGACACAACAGAGAAATCATCTGCAACAATAGTGAGAGAATTCTTGGAGGTAAATTTCCCCAGCTTAATGAATGAAAACCAGGCAACCATTCAGGAAGCTGAAAGAACAACAACTAGACTGAATCCCAAGAAGAAGTTACCAGGACACATAATAGTTAAACTATCTAACTTTGAGGAAAAGGATAAAATCATGAAAGCAGGGAGGGAAAAACAAGCAATCACATATAAAGCTTCCAAATAAGAATATGCTCAGACCTATCAGTGTACACTATGAAGAAGAGGAGAAGGTGGAGTCACATGTTCCAAAAATTGAAGGAAAATAATGCAAAGCCAAGAATACTCTACCCAGCCTAATTATCTAGCATTACAAAAAAACAGCCCTACCAAAGATCCTTGCTGACCCAGTATGGGCAAAAGAACAGCATTCACCAAGAATCAATAAGAGACTACCACATAGAACAACCCCACTCAGAGGACAAAGAGAAAACAATCCCCCAAGATTGCATTGATTTAAGGATGGGGGAAAAAATCAAGAATGAGCCACACACAGATACACAACACACTGATAAGAGAGTCAGGAAAACACCCAACACAAAAGATATAAGCGGACATCACAGAGTCCAAATATCAAGATAATAACACTGAATATCAATGGACTGAACTTAGGCATTAAAAGACTGAGGCCAGCAGACTGGCTTAGAAAACACAACCCATAAATCTGCTGCCTATAGGATACACATCTCAAGACTACAAACAAAAGTAGGTGAAGAATCAAAGGCTGGAGAATGTCATACCAAGCAAACAGCAATTCAAAAAAAGTTGGGATTGCAATCCTAATCTCAGATAAAATTGGTCCCAAAGTGCAAACCATAGAAAGAGATAAGAATGGTCACTATATAATGCACCAGGGAGCAGTAGACAAAAAGCACTAAGCATTTTAAACATATTCTCCAAATGAGAGACCTCCTGAATACGTCTACCAAATCCTTCAAAGGATGAAAAAAGAAATCACAGGCTCAACAATTATAGTAGGTGATTTCAATACACCTCTCTCTGAGAAAAATATATCACAGGGTAGAAAACTCAACAAGGAGGCTTGAGATCTAAACACTACAATTAGACAATTTGACCTGATATTTACAGAGCTTTTCATCCAAGTACAAAAAAATTCACATTCTTTTCAAGCCCATATGGCACATATTTGAAGATAGACCACATGCTGGGGCATAAGGTAAATTTGCATAAATTTAAGCACATTGATATCCTACAGACGTCTCTCTCTGGTCACTGTGCCATAAGGCTGGAAATCAACAAAAGGAAGATGAAGAAAACAAGAATAAACAATTGGAGGATGAATAACTCTCTATTGCAAAAGGAGTGTCTACTGGTCCACATCAGAGATGAAGTTAGGAAATTTCTAGAAACCAATGAGAATGAGAACATGACTTACCAAAAATTATGGGACACAGCAAAGGCAGTTATCAGAAGAAGTTTCATAGTAATACATGTACACATGAAAAAGGAAGAGAGATTCATGAATGTTATGTTGGCACAAAAATTACAGCTGCTAGAGTTGAGTCAACAGGACAATCCTACTATGAGCAAAAGAAAAGAAATAGTAAAAATTAGGGCTGAGATTAAGGAGAGGGAAAATAAGAAAACTATGGAAAAAATTAATGCTGCTTAGATGTTGGTTCTTTGAAACAATAACCAGCATTGACAGGCCACTGGCAAATCTAACCAAAGAAAGGAGGGAACAAATCTCAATAGCAAGGATGAGGGATGAAAGAGGGGACATGACAACAAAGCATAATCAAGTAAAAAGGATAATTACACAGTACTATGAAGGATTATATTCCAATTAATTCACCATCTTGGATGACATGGACAAATTCTTGGAAAAACAGACACCCCTGATGAACTATCCTCAGTGGATATCAAGAATCCCTACAGACCTAGAACAATAAAAGAAATAGATAAGATTATCAAGGAATTACCAACAAAAAAATCCTCTGGACCAGATGGCTTCACAGAGAATTCAACCAAGCATTCAGGAAAGAAATGATACCAATCCTACACAAACTCTTCCAAAATATAGAAAAAGATGGCAAACTCCCGAATTCCTTCTATGAAGCTAGTATAACCCTGATACCAAAATAGAGCATGGATTCCACAAGAATTGAGAGCTACAGACCAATATCCCTAATGAACACCGATGCAAAAATCCTGAACAAAATATTGGCCAATAGAATACAAAAGTAATAAAATACTTAATTCACCAAGATCAAGTGGGTCTTATACCATATGAAAGACCATTAGTATCATTTGCCACATTGATGTGAAAAACTCTAAGAACCATGTGATAATATCGATAGATGCAGAAAAAGCATTCAAAAACATCCAACACCAACTCCTGTTTAAGACACTCTGGAAGATAGGAATGGAAGGAAGATTCCTCATGTGAATACAAGCTATAAAGGAAAACCCAACAACCAATGTGGTAATCAATAGAGAAAAGACAAACACAATCCCACTGAAAAAGGGGACCAGACAAGGATACCCCTTATCCCCACTCTTATTTAACATGTACTTGAGGTTTTAGCCAACAGCATAAGACAAAGAAAAGACATCAAAGGTATTTGCCGGGGGAAGGAAGAGGTCAAACCATCATTATTTGTAGATGATATGATTTTATATGTGGAAAATCCCAAAGGCTCCACAAGAGGAATACCAGACGCAATAGAGAAGTATGGTAGAGTGGCAGGCTACAAGATCAACAAACAGAAGCCTATTTGACTACTATATACATCGGATAAAACCACAGAAGAGGAGATAAAAAAGGTGGTATCCTTTAAATTAGCCACACACAAGTTGAAATATCTAGTGATATACCTGACTAAAAGAACAAAAGATTTATGTGAGAAAAACCACAGAATATTATTACAAGAAACCAAGAGTGACCTCGACAAATTGAAGAATATCCCATGCTCATGGACTGGAAGACTCAAAATAGTAAAGATGTCCATTCTGCCCAAGGCACTATATAAGTTTAATGTGATCCTAATACAATTATCCTTATCTTTCTTCAAAGAAATGGATAAACCGATTACTAACTTCATATGGAGAGGTAACAGCCCGAATTAGCAAAGATCTCCTCAAATAGAAGGACACAGTGGGAGGGCTTACTTTAGCTGGCTTTAGTATATATTATACAGCCACAGTGTTCAAAACTGCATTGTATTGGTATAATGACAGGTACTCAGACCAATGGAAAATAACTGAAAACTCAGAAATAAAAGTCTCAGCATACAGACAACTGATCTTTGATAAGGGCCAAAAAAATATCATATGGGAAGCAGGTGCCCTTTCAACAAGTGGTGCTGGGGAACAATGGATATCTACCTGTAGAAAAATGAAGCAAGACCCTTATCTCATTCTATGCACTAGAATAAACTCAAGGTGAATCATAGACCTCCAGGTAAAACCCCAAACCATTAAGGTCATCAATGAAAGAATTGGGACAAATCTGAGAACTTTGGTTCAGGGAACACATAGGCTATCAGAAATAGGTAAGGACACAAACACAGAAGAGGCGCAAATTGACAAGTAGGATATACTGAAGATAAAACACCTGTGTACATAGAATTTACCAAGAGAATAATAAGAGAGCTCATGGACTGGGAAAACATCTTTAGGAATGACACACCAGACAAAGGCTTTATAATTAAAATCTACAATACCCTGATAGCTTCCAAAAAGAAGAAAAAAACAAACAAACTAACTGTCCACTGAGGAGATGAGTAAAAGGCCTGAACAGGAGTTTCACAGAGGCAGAAATCTGAATGACCAATAAACATATGAGAAAATGTTTCCGATCATTAGCCATAAGAGAAATGCAAATCAAAACAACAATGAGATACTACCTAACATTCTCAAAGATAGCCCAATTCAAAAAACCAGAAAGCAACAAGTGTTGGAGGGGCATTGGGGAGAAAGGAACCTACATCCACTGTTGGTGGACTTGCAGATATGTACAGCCACTATGGACATCGATTTGGTAATATGTAAAAGAAATGGAAATTGAGCTACCAAATGATCCAGCAATCCTCTTACTGGCATTTACCCAGAAGAGGCAAACAAGCTACTACCAGACGTCTGTGCTCCAATGTCCATCATGGCAGTTCACAATTGGAAGGAGTGGGAAACAATCCAAATATCCATCAACAGAGAAATGGATTAAAAAACTGTGGAGTTTATGGAGTACTATACACACATATAATGGAGTACTACACATTGCTAAAAACTGATGAACATAAAATGAGCACATGAAGCACATCATGGCATTAGAAAATCTGGAGGAAATTACGCTAAGTGAAGCAAGCCAAACACAAAAGGACAAATACAATGTGAGTCCACTGAGTAAGCTTTAAAAAAATGCAAAGAGTGCATAAGGAAAAAAGCTACTGTTTACAAACATTCCTGAGGGGAGGTACAGGTATGATGGCAGGTGCCAGAACAAATCCAGGGATACTTATGGTAGTCAACTAAAAAGAAGGAGGAAAAAAGAAAACAAAAACAAAAACAAGAGAAATGGGTATCGGGGGAACAGGGCACTAACCCACCCAAGGGAGGGTATTGTTTATAACTCCATAGGGAAAGGGGCACCAGACTTTGACCCGGTGCTCTAAGATGTGAATGCAACCTACTGGCATGAAGCAGGGAACCAGCCCCAATCCCAACTAAGTGGATAGCTGCCCCTCCCCCAAGAAGAATTTCCTTCAGAAAACAGCACCGAAGCTTCAGCTCAGGGAGAGAGACATGAGGCACATGACCAGAGCAAACAAGAGCCAATGAAGGGGGAGGATGAGAGAACAGAGCACATCCTGGTCCAAGCCTTGGGACAATATCCCTGCTCAGCCAATGCACAGAGAGGACCATATGGCCGGCCCCATTATGAGATACCATGTTCCTCACTGACCCATAACCTTACAGGTTACAGTGTGGGAATTGTGTCCAATCTGACCTCACCACACTGAAGCAAAACACTAGGGGCATGCAACAGAACAGCAAGGGGAGCAGAACAAGGAAGTCTCGAGGAAGTACCAAAAATAGACTTTGGATCCAGGGCATGGCACCCCATCAGACTCATAGGAAAACAGTCCTAAAGATCAACAAACAGACCTTAAACTCTTGATGGGTTTTTCTCTTTTTTGTCATCATTTTATTTTTGTTGTTGTGTTGCTTTCTTTTGCTGTTTTGTTTTGTTCTGTCTTGTTTTTGTACATGTTATTATCTCTGAAGGTTTATTTAAATAAGATTAGCTGGATAAACAGCCTGGAGTAGTAAACAACAGGACCAATGATTCCAGGGGACATGGAAGAAGAGGAGGGGGGTAAAGGAAGTGGTGTTAACAAATCCAGGACCAAGGGAATAACAAGTGATCCAAAATCAATAATGAGGAGGGTGTGAGTATCCTGGTAGGGCTTGATCAAGGGCAATGTAACCGAATAATTACTGAAACCCAGATGAAGGCTGAGCATCATAGGGGGGCAAGAGGAAAGTAAAAGAAAGTAGAGAAAAGAACCAGGAAGCAAAGGGCATTTATAGAGGTCTAAGTAAAGTCATGTGCATATGTAAATATATTTATATATGATGATGGGGAAATAGATTTATTTACATAATTCATAGGTTTAGTATCAAGGTAGCAGATGGACATTGGGCCTACACTCAAGTACTTCCTCAATGCAAGAACACTTTGTTCTATTAGATTGGCATTCTATGATGCTCACCTTCTCAGCCAGATGACTATAGACAAAGTGGGTGCATAAGCAAATGTGGTGAAGGAAGCTGATGGTGCCTGGCTATAAAAAAATAGCATCTGGAATCTTAAAGGCTTGAAGGTACACAAGCAGCCATCTAGCTGAGAAGCAACAAAGCCCTGGTGCCAGCCTGGGTGATTACCAGGTGTCGAAAGGATCAGATATCAGGCATCAAAGAACAAAAAAAATCATATCATTGTGAATGAGGTGGAGTGCTGAGCAGGGACCCAAAACCCATCTGTCAGCAACTAGACCTCCCCTTACAGAAGGGTGGTGGGGAGGAGACAAATCAGACAGGGTGCAGTGTAGCAACGATAAAACATACAACCTTCCTCTAATTCTTAAATGCTCCCCCCCCCCACTATTATGATCCCAATTTTTCCTTACAAATCTGACTAGACCAGAGGATGTACACTGGTACAGATAGGAACTGGAAACACAGGGAATCCAGGACAGATGATCCCTTCAGAACCAGTGGGGAGAGAGGCAATATCAGGAGAATGGAGGAAAGGTGGGGTAGAAAGGGGGAACTGATTACAAGGAGCTACATATAACCCCCTCCCTGGGGAATGGTCAACAGAAGAGTGGATGAGGTGGAAGAGACATCGGTCAGTATAATACATGGAAAAAGAATGACATAAATTATCAGGGGTGAGGAAGGGAGGGAAAGGGGAAAAATGAGGAACTGATACCAGGGGCTCAAGTCAGAAGCAAATGTTTTTGAGAATGATGAGGGCAACAAATGTAAAATGTCCTTAACCCAATGGATGGATTATGATAAAAGGTGTATGAGCCTTCAAATGATTTTTTTTAAAAAGAGAAAATGATGGTGGTAGCATATGTACAAATGTACTTGACACAATGTATGTATGTACGTATTGTGATAAGAGCTTTATAAGTCCCCATTTAAAAAATGATTTTATTAAAAAAGAAGAGTAATGCAATCATCACCTCTTTTTCTTTTTTCTTGAAGTCTTTTTTTTAGCATCATTATTTAAAAAAAGAAATTAAAAGAAACTAAACTGGTACTGATGAAGGTATAAGAATTAGTAGACAACACTAAAATAGTTATTATAATTGTATTTCACCTGTTTGAAAGTCTAGAACCAAGATTGAATATGTTAATTAGAGACCTAGAACACAGAGAAATTATCTGAATAGACCTCCAAGAGTGGATATAATCTTTTTTTTTTTTTTTTTTTGTATCACTGCCTCTGGTCGTGGGCTCTACCCAGCGCTTTTCCTGAGAGCCGCCGCTGGATTTGAACCACCAAGCCCGCAGGCCGCAGTCCCACACTCAACCACTTACGCCACCGGGGCTCAGCCCAAGGGTGGATATAATCTTATCTGAGGTGAAAAGACACTGGATGAGATTGAAGGCAAATGCAATTTGGGGCATACTATTAACAGAAGTGGATTAATGTAGGTATAGTTTAAGTTCCTG
>PVJH01033949.1:0-21096 GCA_004026705.1 Nesogale talazaci | reverse complement strand
AATGGGGGAAAGAGTGCAGACTATGGCAGCACTTCATTTCCTTGTGTAGCGAGTTGCTTTCAGTTGGAACTAACTAGAAAGCACTCAACAACAATGTTTAAAATATTTGCTTAATTGTTATCACATTGGTATTAAAAGGACAAAGGGGAAAAATTCATAAAGAATATATGGAATATTTTTCACAAATTAAATATGCAACTAGTTTAATAGCTAATATGAAATGATCGTGTATATATTTAAATTTCCATAAACTGTTCATAAAATTAAATTTCACAAATTTTCATAATACTAATTATTAATTATTAGTAGGCTATTAATTAAATAATGTATAATTATTTTGACCAGTGTCTATGCATAAAGGAGGCTTCAAAAATCTGTAGAAAAAAATGAACCTGAAAGATAATGATTTTTTCCATGAGATTTTTGAAGTCTCTCATACAAGGATTGCATGGGGATGATTTTATTAAAAAGAGGGCAGACATTCTTCACACTTTGTATATTGTAAAAGAAAAAATGATTAGAAAATACAAAAATATACTATTTTATCACTTAATTATAGCAAAATATATTTATTTATGAGAACCTTTGGACAATTTCCATTCATTCATAGGTGATATGCACTAACTTAAGAGTGTTCTCTTACACTCAAAGGATAGGATAAAATAATGAACTATTTTATTTTGTTGCTATGTATTACTAAACTTTCATTAAGAAAAATAACATCACTGTCATTAGATTAGAGTTTTGAAATGTTGGATGGGGCAACATTCTGAAATATTTAAGTATGCTTTGATCAAAGTGCAAGCTGGAGGAATGGGCATTGGTCAAGATTGTTATGATGGATAAAATTGCTAGGGATTGTAGATTAATGCATTTCCAAAGCTTATAAATTCCTATGAGGATATCTTTTCAGAAATGAGAGTGCTGAAAATAGCATATAATTTGAGACTATACAGCATATAAATACTTATAAATGTGGGTTGAGGCCCGGTGGCATATTGGTTGTGCGTGGGACTGCGTCCTACTGGGCAGGCAGTTCAAACCCTGCAGTAGCTCTCCAGGAACAAGACTGGGCGTCCTACTCCCACCAGAGGGCAGTGATAACCCCCCAAAAATACTTATATATTTAAATGATTTTTCTCTATCAGTTTATTATTTTTATTTCCTTGCTCTTTTATACTTTCATTCTATTAATGAAACTGAAAGTTAAAGTGAGATATGTGTGTGTGCGCATGTGTGTCAGGGTGTGAATGTTTGTGGCTATAATTAATGACTAATTCTGCAGGAAAAACAAAACAAAAAACACTGGATGGTAAAAGAAAAAAATGTCACCCCTATTTTCATAGAAAGATACTGCTTGCCACCAACAACCCTTACTTTTCATAAAACATACATCTAGGAATAAAGACAGCATCTCACAGTATGCTAAAACCAGTATCTTTAATAACGAACAAGAATTATAGTAAAAGTGAGCAAAACAAGGACACAATTTTGGATCAATAAAACTGGAAACTAAGATAGAAATAGGATTTAAATAAGATCTTGACATTTTCTTTTCAAACTTAATTGGTTTCCAAATATCAAGTAGGAATATCTGTTTACACAATATATAATATAATTCACATAAAATAACCTTGTATATTAACAATATAGTCATGGGAGTAGATATTTTGTTTAATTTAATTGACTCACAATAAAATGGAATTGATAGAAAGATTTTTGAGCACGGTTTTATGTATATTTATATGATATTCAATTACCATACAAAGTCTTTGTATTACTTTTATAGAAAATTCTCCCTGGTATTGCTATTATTAACCACCATCATAGTGACTTTACATACAACAGAAAGAAAGACTGTCGGCTTTGTGCCACCTTAACGATTGTCCCTGTGCCTGGGCCCACTGTTGCTGTGTCTATGTGATTCCATCTCATTGAAGGCCTTCCTCTTTTCTGCTGCCTCTCTACTTTTCCAGGCCTGATGACCTTGCCATGGACTGGTCTTTCCTAACAGTCAAGATAGATTGACTTTCTTTTTCATTCTCTGACATCGTAAGAACTGTTTACACCTTTTCCATTTGTAAGAATCAATTTCAATTTTTTCAGCAAAAGCCTCTCTAAATTTAAGGAACAAATATAGTTTTTCTATTTAAAAAAATAGTGCTTATAGCATTCCTGTTTCCTTTTTCTAGAATATAGACCTTCTCCCTTAGTGAAGGCCACTTTTTAAGTGGTAAGCAATCAGACATCTGAAAAATATGAAAGCTTTTATTCAACATATTCATGCAAAGATGAATTTACCAAATTCATTACTGAGGATCAGTAATGTGGCCTACTAACCACAAAGTTAGAGATACAAGTCTACCAAGACCACAGCAGAGAGAAATGAGACTGTCTGCTCCCTTCAAGATTCACCTTCTTAGAATTGTCACATAGAGTGTCCCTGAGTCCCACCCGATTTGACGGCAGGGGTAGGGGCCAAGGTGCATCAGTTGTAGAAGTCCTGCCTTTCATGCAGGAGACGACTGTTTGATTTTCTGCTAAGGTACCTCATGCAGAATCATAACCTGTGCCTAAATAGATGCCTGGTTGTTGCCACGATGTTGAGGAGGTTCTAGCTGAGCTTCTAGACTAGGGCAGAGTAAAATGAACTCATTATTTTAAAATTGTATCATTAAGGTCTTTCAATGACTCCTTTAGGAATTAGATCGTATCTCTGTGGTATGTTACTTCAAGTTCAAAAGTGAAGTGCTCTCCCAGTGCCAACAGAGTGTCAGCCAAGAGAGAATAGGTAGATTGCAAAATGAACCCATAAGATGTGGGCATTGTTATGTGCTTTGTTATGTGCTTCCCTGACTGTTAACATCCAACTGCTTTCCATTTTTATCTGTGAGAACTTCTTCACTTTTTCCTGAAAAAAATTAAAACTTGTCAGAATGCTTTGAATGATGGTGGCTGCCTATAGTCTCATGGAAGGTTATTCAAGTGAAATTTTTTCTTTAGTGAATAAAACACTACAGTGTCCACTGTGAGCTGATCAGAGACAACTGCAGATATTCATCATCTCCTCTCTCCGATTCATAGCCTATATTCCTCTCAGGGTCGGTGATATTTCAACTCTTCTAGAATGTTTACTGCATTCTTATTTTTAGGATGTCTGATAACTTTGTGATTTGGTGTGTTGTATTTGCTATTGTTGCCTGGTGATGATCATTATTAGCTACAGGCAGTCCTTGCCTTAGAGGCTAGGATGTCAAAATTGTGTCTGAATTATTTGTCCATGCTAGCAGGGCAGACCAGTTGCTTTGAGAGTTTTCATATGTGGCTTAGGTTTAATAAAAACAGGAAAAACAAGAATTGACATACAATAGGCACAGGAATGACTCAAACATAAAAAATAATGTTACATAGGATTATATAATGTATATTTTTTAAATAGGTATATGAATTAATGTTGAATTAACCATTGGAGAGCAACTAAGCAAAACTACATTGCAAGGTGCATTTTTATATATGTATACATATTAACTTTATTATTATTCTCATTATGTACAATGAGTCATTGCGAACTCATAGTTATGACATGTACAACAGAATGAATATTCCCTGATCACAATTGTTTTACTGCTTTATCCTGTTGTATTAGCCACATTGTCAATCAATTTCATTGAGAGTCTTCCCTTTTCCACTGATTCTCTACCAATGTGAGGGACCAAACCCCAGAAAGCGCGCCATCCTCACTTCAGAGGAGCAGTCTCACTGCTTTCCTACAACCCAGTTTTGTTCCTTCTTCCAGCCCAAATGAAAGCAAACTCACTGACATTGACTCTAGTTTTATTTATGTATTGTGACATTCTCTTGGGTATGCTCTGAATTATAGACAGTATATGTTCACTAGAATGCAACAATGCCTGTCCTGCCCCATTCTCACAGTATTTGTTCTGTTACATGACATAATTCCAGCCACTTATATATAGCCTTGAGGATCTTCCTCTTTTCTCTGCTCCTCAACTTAATTAAGCCTGATGCCCTTCTCTAGGGATTTGTTTATCCTGATAATAGTGTGACATACCTGAGACCAAGTCTTGTCATCTTTGCTTCTAAGGATTATTCTGGGCATACTTCCAAGATAAATTTACTTTCCTTTTTTGAGGGCAATTGATGGTTGAACATCCCATGACACTATCACTACCACCATAATTCAAATGCACTGGTTCTTCTCAGGAATTCCTTAGTTCATGTCCAACTTTAATGTGCAGATAAGGTAATTAATAATACCATGGCTTGAGTAAAATACATATTAGTTATCAAAGTCACATCCTTGCTCTTCAGTACATTAAAGGTGTCATCTGCAGAAAATTTAGCTAGTGAAATGCATAATTTGATTTCTTGACTATAGCATCCATGAGCATACTTGACAGCATAAACCTTGTCTTCATTTATCAGGATGGTATCTATTGTTACAGCTATGAGGATTTTTTTCCCTTTAGAATCATAATCAATACTGATAGTTGTAATCCTTGATTTTCATTAGTCAGTGCTGCAAAGTCTCCTCACTTTCAGAAACAAAGTTGTGTCATCTGAATATTTCAACTTGTTAATAAACCTTCCTCCAATCATGAAGTTGTATTATTCTCCATATAGTACATTTTTTGAATTGTGTACTCATTACATATTGAATAAGTATACTGAGAGGCTTTAATCCTGACTGCTTTTAAACATATAATATTCTCTTTTTTTCCAGTTTAAACAATGCCTCTTGATCCATGAACTGTTTCCAAAAGAACACAGTAAATTGTCCTGGATTTCCCACTCTATTCAATACTGTCCTTCATCTCTTATGGCCTACATAGTAGATTGTCTTTACATAGCCAATAAAACACAGGTGAACATCTTTCTGGTGTTCTGTTTTCAGTATTGATATCCTGGTTATATTTCCTTTTCCAAACGTGGCCTTAATGCCTGGAAGTTCCCAGTTAATGTAATGTTTTAAGTGTGGTTAAGTGATCTTCAGCAAAATTTTACTTTCAAGTGTTATTAGTGGTATTGTTTAATAAGTTGTGCACATGTATTTGGAATGTACACAAATATGGATTTATTTCAGTTTGTTTGCCCTGTAATTCTTATCCAAATTTTATGGGGTAGATAAGTGAGTTAATCCTGCACTTCATCAACTGATTGAAACCATTCATTTGGCACTCTTTCAATTCCCAAAGAGTTTTTTTTTTTTGGCTAATCCCTTCAATGAGTCTTATCCTTCTTTCTTCAGTTCCATTGATTATCAATCCTATTTTACCATTCAGTAGTTGAGTGTAGACTAGTTTCCTATTTGTTTTGTTGTTGTTATTGTTGTTTTTAGTGTTTACTCTCACAGCTATCAAGTGAATGCTTACTCATAATGACCCCTGTGAATTTCAAGGACTATAACACTTTACAGGATTAGAAAGTTGAGCCTTTCTCCTGCAAACCTATTGGTGGTTTTGAACTGTCAACCATGTATATCGTACCCTAACTCTTAACCACCAAACCACAGTGACCCTGTAATCAATCCTTTGACCTTCTTTGGATGTTTACTGCATCATTCAATATTTTGCCCAATGTTGCTTAGCTGCCATCAAATTGATTGCGATCTTAAGCTCAACAGAAGGAAACACCACTGAATTCTTTACTATTCTCAAAAATGTTTTTGCATTTGATGCTATAATTGTAGCAAAAGTCACAGTGTCAACCCATCTTGTTGAAGACTTCCTTTTGTTAACTGCCTTTCTACTTTAAAAAGTATGATATTCTTTTCCCAAGAACTTATCTCCTGATAACTTGTCCAAACTGTATGTGATAAAGCTTTGCCACCCTTGCTTCTAATGTGCATTCTGGCTGTACTTCTTCCAATATATATTTGAATGCTTTCATTCATTCTTCTTTGGGCTTCATTACTTAATGTTCAACTGTTGCATGCATATGATGTGGTTGAAATTCCATGGTTTGCTTCAGAGACCTTAGTCCTCAAGGAAACATCCTTGATTTTCTACTCTTTAAAGATGTCTTTTATGCAGCAGATTTCCCCAGTGCAATGCATCATTTGATCTCTTCACTGCTTTTTTCATCAGAGCTGCTCATGCTTGCAAGCAAGACAAAATCCTTGACAACAATCTTTCTTCTGTTGATTTTGATGTTACCTCTTGGTGCACTTAAGTTTCTGTCAGTTTGCCATACAGCTGTGATTTGTGTATTACAGTGAAGCTTGAAGGTATTTTACTGATATTTGAAATACCAGCACCACATGAACAGCACATCAGCAGGTAAAATGTAGCCAGGGATAATCACTGGAGCTTCCAGATTGAGAATAGACTACAAAAAAGAAATTGACTGTCTCTTAAGAGGTATTAGCCACTGAAAACCTCATGGGACATTTTATTTATAGAATCAGTTAAAATTGCAGCTTGAGGCTGTGATTTTTTGTTCAGTCATTTCAATGTGGTATATCCTGAGTCTTTGTTTTGGTTTTCTAACACCTATTCTTTGCAAATTTTAGTTTATAACTTGACTTTGTCTTATTGAACTACTCTCTGAAAAGGTCTTTTCAGATCTTTTACCTTATCATTTATTACATTGTCAAAGTCTCTACTGACATCCACTTTAATCTTTTCTTTATCCCTTCTCTTTCTATTATCTTTAGCATTGTGTCCTATGTTCTTAATGTCATTGTTCACCAGAACTTCTTTCATTCCCATTTGTTTAATGAGTCAAATCTATTCCTGAGACGTTCTCACAATTAATGTGCCATGTATTCATGGTTTAATTTTGGTTCTCATGGAGTTGTTTTAGTGATGTTCATCTTCAGCCTGACCTTTTATAGAAGCAATGGATGGTCTGAACAGCGATTATCCCTGGCTACATTTTGGCTGCTGATATTGAACATCTCTATAGATTTGTCACACATATGCAGTCAATTCTATTTATGTGTATTGTCTCTAAAGGACCCCACATATATGGCAGTCTTTGTATTGTTAAAAGTTGCTACTGCAATGAAGAAGTCACCAGTCTTGGGTAATTTTATCATGACTTTTACTTAGAAAGACGCCTATATTTACTATTTTTCTCAGCAACATGATTCAAAATCTTCATCCTTCAAAATAGCATCCTTCTTTGTTATTTGTTCATCTTCTTTCACATGAATAGCAGATGGCAGAAGACATAGTGCCTGGCGTCATGTGCATTTGCTCCTCCGGTTGATACCTGTGCTCTTTAACACTTTAAAGTGGTCTTCAACAGCAAAGTCACCAAATGTATGGCATCCCTGCTTTCTGCACTGCTGATCTCATGGGGGTGATTGTGGATTTAAATACAATAAAATCTTTATCGTGTGCTTAATTGTCCAGTGTTGAGGATTTTTATTTTCTTTATGTTGAAGAATCATCAGCTCTGAAGCTTGAGTGGCATCAATATTTATTCACTTTTAGCAAGGAAAGTCATGGCATCTGAATAGCATCAGTTTTGAATAAGTAAACTACAACTATTTTGCCACGATTAGCACTCAGCTATTTTGTTCGACACACAGATTTTTGTTTGTTTGTTTGTTGTTTTTTGGGAGGGCATCACTGCACTCTGGTGGTCGTGGGAGCTACCCAGTCTTGCTGCTGCTGAAGTTGAACCGCCACGCCAGTGGGCCTCAGCCCCTCACCACACAGATTTAATAAGTTTGGTGAATGGGTTCATGCTAGACACAAACCTTTTCTGATTTGAAGCCGCACAGTATTTCTTTTTCTGTTCAAAAGACTTTTTGTCTATGTCTAGGTTTCACATGAGCATATACATTATTTTGGGATACTCATTCTTGGCAAAATTGTCCATAGTTTATTGTGATCCAAACAAATGACTTTACATAGTTGACAAAATATGGATAAGCACCTTTCTAGTGCTCTCTGTCTTCCACAAAGTCCCATCGCTATGATATGTTCCTATTCCATGTTCTCCTCTGACTCTTGCTTGAATTCTAGAATTTACCCATGTATTTAAGCAACAATTTTTATTTCACTATCAGCAACGTTTATATGATTGTGCTATTAATAATTCTGTTCATTAATCTATTTATTCTGTTTGATCAGCCTTTTTGGAGTGGGCATAAATATAGATATCTTCCAGTCAGTGTTCCTGCAATACTGTCAGTCATTGATTATAATCTACCTTTTGAATTGGTAGAGTCAAAAAATATTTTTGATTCAGCTAATCTGTATATTCCTTCTACTTTCTACTTCCAACATAGAGAAATATTTTATCTATACAATGTTTCAATATTGCAACTCGAGTTTATCTTCAGTTTCTTCAGATTGTAAAATGCTGAGTGTCTTCTTCCTTTTTTTCATGTCCTACATCCATATTTTGTATAATTCCTTTTAATACTTTTTCTCTGTGAGCTGTCCTCTCAATTCTTCTGTTTAACTAAAGGAAGTTTCAAAGGCTTTTTTGACATTATTTGAGTCTGCTTTTTATTGTGTCTTTAAATTATCTTTTGCTTTCTATATGTATGATATTTTGGTTGTTTAACAGTTTTATCAACATATATGAGGGGATATCCTGCAAAACACGTATTTAATATACAAAACTTTCTATTATTTATAAAAGAGCCTTATCACTTTCGAAGTACATTACATTTCACTTGTGATTTTGTTCATGGATTAAATGCATGAACAAATGCAACAAATGCATCCATTCGTATGACTGACAGCACCTCCCTCATTTAATGCTGTTTTTTTTTACTACATCTCTTCTACATTGTCAAATCACTGCCTTTTATGTTCCTCTTCGCTCAACAAAACAAAAGAAGTCACTTGAGAGAGGCCAGGTGAACAAGGTGTGTGGAACAAGAGAGGCCTGCTGGGTTTTGCCCCACACCAGCACCCTGAAGTGGCTGAGTAGCAGCTGCCCTGTTGAGTGGGCAAAACAGTCCCCCATATGCAAGAGAGATCACGACTTTTTGTCCCGCACTGTTATGCAATTTTTTCAGAACATCTAAATAGAAAATTTGATTAGCAGTCTGACCTGGTGTAATGAACTCCAAATGCACTACAAGCCAACATTTTCATCAGTTTAAGAAGTAGATGGAATCCAGATTGTGGTTTTTCATCAACTATTATTTCACTTTTTTTTTTTTGGTTTTTGCGGCATCATTGCCCTCTGGTGGTGGGAGTAGGAGGTCCAGCTTTCTGCTGGATTTGAACCTCCAACTCAGTGGGTCACAGTCCGGTGCACAACCACTAAGCCACCGGGGCTCAGCCCTATTTCACCTTTTTTGAAAGGAGAAAACCAATCTTACACTTGAATTTGTCCCACATGAGTGTCCTTAAATGCTGTGTTCAACATCACAACAGTTTCTGTGGCATTTTTCCCTAACAGGAAACAAAATTTTGCAGCTGCATGCTGTTTTCTTAAATTGGTCAGTCATCACAGATGAGGTCTGTCCAAAACTGCTAAAATGAAATAATCACTGTGACCAGAGAGGATCTTCTCTGATGATGCTCTTGGGTACACTAACTCAGAGTATGCCGCTCAATACTAACCTAGCAAGATAAATGCATACTATGTAAAATCCACTCTTCCCAGCACAATTCTGGTTTTTGGGGGGTACACCATGGTAATTCACATATCATACCATCCAATGATCTAAACATAATGAAAAAAGTTGTGCTCTCAACAAAGTGAATTTATTACATCCACTTTTTACAGGACTCAATGGTTATTACCTCCCTTTCTCCCAATCTCCCTTGTCATAACCCTAAGAATCAGTTATTTCAGTATATTTGAATATCCTGTATTTCATTTTAAAAATATACAAAACAACAGCAACAGAATAAAACAGACAAAATCCTCAATTAAAAAAGAGAAAATAATAAAAACTAGAAAAAACTTAAAATTGTCTCCAAAGTTTAAAAATTTATAAGGAATTGCATTTTAATTTATTTACATTTGCCTTAGTTTAATTTCCAATGCAATCTATTTGATGCATGGCTATTCACATCCATAGTTAATGATCAGAAGAACTTCACAAGAGGCTCAGTCTATGGAGACCTTGTAATGGACTTCAGTATCATCCTTACCCTTTTACAAACCAGGCACTGTGAATGTAAGCCATAAAACCATGCCACTCTTTGGATTGGGGCTTTATTGCTTATAATCCTTCGATCACGCAGTCTGGGGTTGTTCCTCCATGTGAACTAAGCTGATACTTTACCGAGACGGCTGATTGTTTTAAGATAACTCATAAAGGACCCAGATGTTATTCTTTCTGATTACACAATGCCATCTGCTTTCTGCACTCAACTTTGCTCTAGCATCCATATCTCTCCGTGAGGCCAAGTATTGAGTAGAACTACCTCATAAGAACTGTTTGTTCTTAGAATAAGTGTAAGCTCAAAATACGCTTCTATAGCCATCATTCATATATGGAGACATTATCATTTTTGGGGGGACCATTATAAATCATCCCCCTGAGGAATATGCTGATTCTATTGATAATGTTATTAACTTAGAAAATATTATTGAATTTAAAATAATGCTGAGAAAGAAGTTGTAGGGGCAACTTCTTAGACTAAAATATATGGTTTGTTGATGTGTACACATTAAAAATTTAGGCAACTGGACACTGAAACAATAAGGGTTTGAGATAGACAAAGCCTTCAGTTACAAAGACAGAACTGATGAAGACACCCTAAAAAAGGAAAGTGAGTAGGAAGACAGCAAATCTATAGTAGTCTAGCGTTGTCATTTTGAGGGACTTCTCAAATAGAGAGAGTTTGAACCACACCAAAAAGAGATTTGAACCAAAGTCCAATTTCTTCCATATTCATAACCTTGGTATCCATTTGTTTTGGCCTTAAGTCTGCCATTAATATGATGAAGGTATGTTTAAAGTAAAATATAGTTAGCTTCCAGTGGGTTTCAAATCAGATCCCTCTGATGTGGCCTATGAAGGGTTTTGTGCATCTCAAACCAACACAATCTTAAGAAGCAGTTGTATATATCATGTGGCCTGGATCACTATAGCGTGGATAAAAACTAGGGACCCTGTCTAATTAGAAATCGATTGCTGGGCATATTCTTCTCTTGGTGGTGCATGTAATTAATGTGAAGCACTTTTCCCAACTCGTACGTTACCCATCAAAAGACATGAAATCATCTTCTCTGAAACAGACATGTTCCATCCCCACCTAAAGACTTCTCTGCGGTTCACTGGTAGCTGCGGCTATTGAGTTGGGGTGACCATAGGATGCTATTGTATTACAGGAAGTAACTGGTATTTTCCCCCTTCCACCAACAAGAGAAACTGACTTCAGCTGTGGGGATAGTTCCTCTGATAAAGTGCTAATTAAGATGTAATAGTAATGGGATAATGCCTCCGGTTTTCTTAGCCCTCAACTTAAACAGTGATCTGGGTGGCTTAAAGAAAAAAAGGAGGAAAATGAAACTGAAATGGACTTGGAGTCTTGTGACAAACAAGTTCACTTCAAACAATAAACAACAACAAAAGAAGTAATGGGATAATATACGGATCATGAACATTTGGAGGCAAATCTCATCTTTATTTGGGAGATTAAATTTGATTACATGACCTGATAAAAGATGACTCTTTTTTTGCGGTGTTCATCCTTTTGTTAATGGTTTCATATAATATTTTTCCATTGTGATTGACTAATTTCATTAAACATCATGGTATATCCATGTCCATCCATGTCATGAAGTATTTTACACTGTCATCACTGTTTTTGAAGAATGTATAGTGGTATTTGATTATTCTGACTACAGAAACAAATCCAGTGACACTCATATATGTGTTAGAAAAGTTGTTTTTTTTTTTATCAAGAGCTAATTATATATCAAAAAAAAATCCCAGCTCAGTTCAACTCAATCCATAATTCCCTCTTCACACTCACACGGTCACATGCAAGGATGATGAATACTTGAAGAACACAGGTTGGTGGGTGTGTTAGTCCGGGTAGACTAGAAGAACAAATTTACAGACACGCATATGAATATAAGGAAAGGGTTTATATTCAAAAGGAATGGAGCACTGAGAAACATCCCAACCCAGTCCAGTTCAAAGTCATGAGTTTGATATTAGCCCATATGCCCGATACCAGTCTATAATGTCTCACGAAGTCACAGGTCAGTAGGTACAGAATTCCCGTGCTGGCAGGGGTCTCCCCATGGCTCCTCGCTTCCAGGGCTCCTCGCTTCTGATGGCAGAAGCAACTCATTGTTGGCAGGGGTCTCCACATGACTTCTTCAGCTTCAGAGGTCTGGTTCAGGGCTGCTTCAGAGGTCTGGCTCCACCAGAGCCACGCTGTTTGGCTTCACCAGCTCCTCAGATGCTGCCATATTGTCTTGTCAGTAATTCATCGTCTCTGAGACTAACTCCCAACAACTAGGGAAATAGCTTCTCCTCTTCACGAGGAAATATCGTGAGATTTCCCAGAAGTCTCAGGAGAAATTCATGCCCACACGGAGGCCTCATTGGCTACTCAATGGCTATCTCCAGATTAACAGGCTACACTCTACCCTACATCTCAATCATGAAATTAACATAAACACATGACTGCCACAGTGGATATAAAGTCAAGTGGAACCACTGTCCTTAGAAAACATGGCAGTACTCTATGAGCAGTCATGGTGGTCAAAAAGCAGAAAAGTGAAGGCAGAGTGAGAGAGAGAGTGAGAGAGAGAGAGAGTTGACTTCAGAGACTAATATATTTCAATCACATGTCAAAGGAGGCTATGGCCTGATTGACAGGCTAAACTCTACCCATATTTTCTTAGCCTCATCAGGATGCCTATTTGCCACCTAGCCTTTCGATCATGGGGCCCTTCACAAATTCTCAACAACCATAAAACCCCTTCCCGCCCCACAAGGCTAGGTAATGCCATAAGCTCATTTCCACTCAACTCTTTAAAGTTCCAACCTACCAACCCATTATCTTCTTTCCTCTAGTCCTTGTGAATGCGGTCCAAGGGTGTCAGCAGCCACGCATGATAAAGAAGACATCCAGGTGGTCACCTATCAGGCATTCCGGGAAGTCCACAAGCTTTCTTTAATATTTAATCCTAGAGAGGAGACCTCAAGCATAGCTCCATTTTTTTCTAGATCAAGAGCAAACCACAAGTTCAAATTTTAAAAAGGACAAATGGCTTCTTTATTTTTTTCAAGTCTGCAAAAGTTGCTCTAGTAGCAAGTCTTTTCAAGAAAGTCAAACTGGTTGAAGTGCTTTTTACATTTTTTGTTTTGTTTAGTTTTGTTTGAGGGGGGGGCATCACTGCACTCTGGTGGGAGTGGGAGACCCAGCCTTGCTCCTAGAGAGCTGCTGCTGGATTTGAACTGCCAAGCCAGTGGACCACAGTCCCACACTCAACCACTAAGCCACCAGTTTCAGCCCATTTTTTGTTCCTTTATAGAGTTTTTCTCTTGATGATCTACCTTTCCTTGTATGTATTGTATTGAGGCCTCTTTCTACAATATTCCATCTCTCTATTTCTCTCCCCAACTCTAGGAGAGTTTGGTTGATGAATGAGTTTGAGGTTCTTTCATTGGGGGCCTACAGTTAGCATATTATGGTTTTATATTCTCTTTCTTTTATTCCTTTAATCATGATGCATTTACATTTGTGTGTCTCTTTACATCATTTCTTTACATTGTTTGCCCTGAAGTCTATTTTGTCAGTGAGTAACATGGCAACTCCTACTTTTTTAGGATTGTCATTTCCTTGAAACATTTTCATCCAGTTTTTGATTTTTAGACTTTTAATTTAAGGTATGTCTCTTGAAAGCAGCATATAGATACATCTTGTTTTGCAATGTAATTTGCTTCTCTCTCTCTCTCTCGCTCTCTCTCTCTCTCGATCATTTAGTTCTTTGACATTCAGTGTCATTATTGATATATATTAGTTTGATGCTGCCATTTTGATGTATTTGTGGGTTTATCGTGCATGTGTTTATTGGTGTAACTGTTGCTGCACTAATTCAATTTTGTTTTAAGTGCTTCTTTCATTGGTTTTTAGGTGGTGCTTTCCTATATATTACTCTGGTTCATCTACTTTTATTGACTCTCAGTCTGTAGTTATATATATACACACATATATACATATATTACATGTAAAAACAAATGCTATTTTTAAATTTTTCATTGATATCCACTTGTCTATTTCTTTCAGACTTTGATATGTTTTATTCAATTGATCTTCTGCCTACATACAAGGAGGATATAAAAAAATTGAACATAGCTTCCCTCGGTGGATGTTTCATACTAGGCATTTTTATTGCTAAGCAAATACTGAGTGCATCTAGTGAAAAAAGGTCAGGCACCTACAAAGGCATGCTGATAAATATCAGCAGGAGTGTCTCCCAGGGAGTGAGTGAGTGTCCTGCCTCCAATGAACTATAATCTTCTTAGCAGTTCCCAATGAGTTCCTCAAACTGTGAGCTGACTAACAAGCTAAACTTCAACCCATCACTCTTAAGTCTCAAATTGCCAACAGATTATATAGCTACCACAGACCACCCCTTCTCAAGTTAACACTTTCACACAACTATTTAGCCTATATAATTTTCAAAAAATAATAATAAAATCATCTCTGTACCTAATAGGACAAATCTGAAATGTTTACAATTAAATATGTACTGCCCTCATTTAAACATAACATTCTATAAGTAAACTAAACAAAAATATATTATACTCATGTGGATGCGTACACCATAATCTAATGAACATATTGCTATGAGTACATTCCCTCACCCATGAAAGTTTCTAGCCCAGATATTGCATGCCTTTATCTGCCCCATTTATTGGTATTTAATTCCTAGACTGCACACTTACATCAACACAAGTGCTCTGAGAAAATAATCATATTCTTTGATGTGAAGAATCTGCATCCCATTTGGAACTTTGTAAAGTCCACATTTATAAGCAAAGTCAAACCAGGACAGAATATCCAAAGAGTCAACAACAGCATGCACTATTTCACGGACTCAAAAATCTTCTCTTTATTAGCACGTGTTCTGGTCAACTTGATGTGGGCTGACTCACGTAGTCTTACCAGGGAGCTCATTGGCTTTCTTGCCTGTAGACCATGGGCTCCATCACAACCACCCTGACTTCCTTATTCTAGGCTATGAACTTCAGACCACCCACCCAACTCTCATCTTCTCCTCTTGTTCCCATAGACGAGTTCCATGGGTGCCAGTGGCCAGACTCAACCCATCTTTTTATTGCTGCATTTCTCCCACTTCCACTCAACTAGTGGATTCAGGTGGTTACCTAGCAAGCATGTCAGCTTCCCCAGAGGCTCCCTTCAACAGGTCAGTCCTAGAGTGGAGAGTTTCTGCAGGGTTCCAATTTTTTTTCCAGCTTCGGACAAAATCCACTAGTTCAAGATTCAAAAAGCCAAAGAGTTCCTTTTTCTTCAATCTGTCAACCTCATAAGGCTAGGAAATAGCCAGCATACTCCAAAGCACTGGGTGGGACTAATCTTTTCAGATACTTCTTTGCAGGTGTGGCTTAACCCAGTTAAAGAATAAAATTTTAATGGCAGAAGGCAAGGCTTGCAAACTCTATTTTCATACTTTCCAATAATCATTTCTATCAGTCATTCTATTGAAAATATAAGCATAAGAAATCAGTATAAACTCAATTCTTAAAACAGAAAATTTCAATCCTTATCTAATTTAAGTTAATCCTTATCTAAACTCTTCAATTAATACAAAATCTGGGGTTAGGTCTCTGTCAGCATCAATCCAGAGCCAGACTTTCTGTCAACCATTTTCACTAAGCAGCTCGGAGACATTCCAGAAGTGGTTTTGTCTCCTGAGCTCAAAATATGCATTAATCATATTTACTTTTGCCATTTCACACAGGACTAACCAAAGACTACACACAAAAAACATAATCAAAAGTTTAACTTCGTATATTCTTTCCAGAAAACAACCCAGTAAACTTCATGAATACTTCTGACTTCTGACTAATCAAAGAAGAAATACTACCATGAGACAGAGGTCTAATAAGCACTCAATCTCTATTGTTATGGTTTGTTTCTCTAGAACCCCATTCCTGGTACCACAATATGTTAGCCTAGGTAGACTGGAGAAACAAATTCATACACATTTATATGTGTATAAGAAAGAGCTTTATATACAAAAGCAATTAAATATTAAGAAAACATCTCAGTCCAGTCCAGATCAAGTCCTTAAGTCCGATATTAACCCATATGGCCAATACTAAGCTATAAAGTCCTTTCCAACTCACACAACATATGAAAAGATGCCAAATAAAGGCAGATCACAGGCAAGTGCTTGGAAAGTCTTGTGGATCTAGTGGTGGTAGAAGCACCTTGATTATCGTGTATGTCTCCATGTGGCTCCTCCAGTTCCATGGAACTAGTGTAGCTCCATGTGTCTTGTTAGCAGGAATGTCTCCCAGGGAAGGACAGAGTGTACTGCATTCAGGAAGCTATTTATTTCCTTAGCGGCTCCAGATGAGGCCGTCAAGCTGAAGCCTGATTGACAGGCTGAAATCTCGCCCTTCACGCTTAAGTTTCAAGTTGACAATAGGCTAAGTAGCTACTAAAGCAACACAACAATTTTAAGACAACGAATCTTTTTCAGTCTTCCTTATTTAATGTCCAACTCTTACGTGCATATAAAGCAATTGATAACATCATGACTTGGGTCAGGTACACTTTAGTCTTGAAAGTCATAGCCTTTCTTGCTAAAACTTCAAAGAGGTTTTGTGTAGCAGATTTATTCAATGCCAAGCATCATTATTGTCTCTTAACTGCTGCTTTCATGAGCATTGATTGTGAATTCAAGCAAGAAGTCATTGACAATTTCAAACTTTCCTCCATTTACCATGATGCTCATCCTATCACAATTTTTACTTCAGGATGTATCCTGAGGCTTTATTTTCAATGATGGATACACCATTCTTTTACAATTTGTCATTCCTTATATAATCAATCACATGGTTGTCTAATTAAAAATACACACTACGATTAAAGTCTAGGATACCTATCTTAACGCATTCCATTTCATTCTTGATAATTTCCAACCACCAAAATTCATACTTTATGCTTTTCAAGTTCTGATTAATAGTGCATGTGTGTAGCTACTTTTTATAATTTTGTGTGGTGTTTTATCATCGAATGACTTACTCCACCCACACCATTAAATCCTGAGTCTACTTTGAGGTATAGTTCTTTCTCAAATCATATTTGGAGTATTTGTTAACCAGAAGATGGGGCTCCATTTCTAGCACTACATTGCTTATACTGATTATGTTTTCATTAGAAAATCCCTTTGGATTTAGTCTACCATGTTCTACTAATCTGGTTGTTTCACTGAAACTTTCCTGTCACAATGGACTTAGGTGATATTTGTAATGCCGGTGGCATAGCTTTCAGCATCACAGCAACATTCAATCAAAAACAATTAAAAAAGTTCACAGCCAAGTGGTACATTGTTTCTCTCTAGAACAAGTAAAACATCAAAGAGGTATTTGATATTTTTCCAAAATCATTATATGTCACAAAGGTTTTTTACTTATTGAAAATTAAAATAGTGTTATATTGCATGCTATATACATTTTACAATCTGTGCATATAAATGTAATATATTTAATAGTTTTATCATTTGAATTATTAGTAATATAAATTTTATCCTTTCTATACTTTATTCTTCCAAATAAATATTTTTCCTTCGGGAACATTCATCCCATTTATTCCTCTATCTGAAACTTAGTCCAATTAAAAATTCTTAAAATATCGTTGTTATATCAGATACAACTAAACCCCATCATCCTACTTTTTGTGAAATAAAGATCATTTATTACTATCACAGTATGGAACACCTTAAAGTCATGGGTTAAAAGATATGCTTGATATATAGTTAAGTATATTTTTTTTGGGGGGGTGCATCACTGCCCTCTGGGGCATCATTATTCCTGGAGAGCTGCTGTTGGATTTGAACCGCCAAGCCAGTGGCTGCAGTCCTGCACTCAACCACTATGCCACCAGGGCTGAGCCAATAGTTAAGTATTTTAATGATATTATTTTTATGGTTAAGAGATCTTATTTTTATACAAACAAAGAAACCTACTATGATAAAATAATGGTGGCACACATTTTTATCAATTTTTAAAGTTTTGTATAAAAAATTGTGAAAGAATGTGCACAGACCCATATACAGATGAATAGTGCTATAAGTTGACAAACTAATACCCAGATACTTATATATTTATATACAAGCAATTCTGATTCATTAGTCTCATTAATTTCTGAAACTATTCAATTACTCTCCACAACAGTAACCACAGCTGACCAGCTTTAATAAATAGTTTATTAATTTATATCTTCAGAAATTATTAGGATAAGGGTTGAAAATGAAGAGTTTAACTACTGCATATTTGAAAATTAAAGATTTTAATTATTTTTCTCTATTTTTTTTATCATAAAGGAATGGTTCTCAAACTGGATGGAATTTTTCTCTAAGGGCTAGTTGACACTGTCAACATATTTTTCCATGGTCCCAAACTGGTCAAGGGTGGTATTGGATCTAAAAGTAGTACTCAGGGATACATCTAAATAAACTGGCTGCATTGTACAGTGCAGCACCCTCACACACACACAGTTTATTTTGCATAAATCATCAGTGACACTCAGATTGTGACATAGGATCATGGTGGTCTGGGGTCTGCCAGGATGGCACTTAATTAATTTAAAAAATGTATGCCAAATACACATTTTAAAAATATGTGTATAATAATTAGCCTTTTATACAGATTAGGGAAAAAAAATATCATAGGCACAACTGCCAACTTCGGATTAAGCCAAACATCAGAGGACAATGAAACTTCTTCATGTATAAATAGAGTTTATTCAGAATACGACAAAATCTTGGAATACAAGAATTCTTAGAATAAAAACCAGCCTTTCTTTATCTATAGTATGATCATTCATTCCTTCACAGATATGGTAGGGTGATCGAAACACATTGATATTCAGAAGACTGAAAAGGAGAGGAGGAAAGTATTAAAACAGAGAATGAAAATATAATTTCTATTTTAACTCAACACAATATTCAAATACCAGTCTTTTACTTTTTCAGTATTTAAAAGAAAAAAATTACATTTTGACGTCAATTGTTGATTTGCATAAGTAAATCTTGGTGATACAGAGACTTTGTTTTTAAAAGTAGTGAGTTATCAAATTCTTAACCACCTAGGTAAGAACAACATACTGGTTTGCAAATAAGTTTAAATATATATGAAAGTTCTTTAATTGAATTTGATAACTTTCAATTCTTTGGAGTCATTGTAATGTAGGTACAAACATTGCTTATTTTTAATCACGTGCATATATTCTTTGTCATAAAGCAAGCTAACATAAACTTTTAAATATTCTAATCTTCCTTTTCTTAGTATGTTCATTCTTACAGTACCCAAAAGAGTAATACAATATGACATATAGTAATACCTCCAATGAGAGTTAGTAAAAATCAATTAATTTTTATGATAGCTCTAAAATTTTATCTTCTATGGCTATTTTTGGACCTATGTGTAAATGTGACGATAACAAAATGTAAAGGAGCAGATGGTCTCTCTTAAAGTATATGATTTGCATATAGGCTCAATATAATTTTAATAACATTCACAAAAAAATACCTTTGCAACTATCAGAAATCTAAATATCGTCAAGCTGGATATACAAAAGCACCTATGCCTCAAACAATTAATTCTAAAATTGCATTTCTTATCTACCCCTAATTGCTTTAGCCAACTCCTCACAAATACACAGTTCAATTAGCACATCCAAGGTTAGAAATAAAATGCAGGATATATTATTTCTGCAAAAATAATAATTTTCTGCTGACACTCATTACTTTAAGACCTAAGAGAAGGAAAAAATCTAATAAATGTGTCATCTACCCAGATACTAAACAAAGCAGTTCATTTATATTAGTATAGGAACCTAATTTTAACATTCTTTTATTCAATGATGAAGATAATAAAATAACGGGAACATGCTATATCTACATTTTATCACATTGAATACATTTTGCAGATATCTGAGACAGAGTTCTAATGATAATTAAATACTTTAGCACAATAGCTCATCGTGCAGGATAAAGTGTAGGAATCTGCTGTTGCAGTCCCTCTGGATCATTCCAGTGATCCCAGGGGGAGGTATTATCTACTCTGGGAAACACTATTTTGTTCACAAAACTATTATGCTTGCATAAAATATAAGAATTTTCATTAAGAATTCTCGGACCTTAAAACTTCTAATGTTAAGAAGACCTGACAAAGAATTGGAATTCAACAAGTGTTGTTAAATAAATGAATGAATGTGCAAATATAAGAATCAGTTAATTATAAAATACATTTTTCTTTAGAAATTTCTATTTTAAATTTTTGAATTATGTAGAGGTTGAGAGAGTAGATCCAATCAATCTAATATTCAGCAGTTTAATATTCTAAAATTATAACATTTTATTTCAACTCAACCCTTGCATTTTATTTCAACTCCTCTCGATTTAATGTGTTGTTTTTGATCTTAGGTGTCCTCAAGTACATTCTGACTCATAGAAATCTTATGTACAACAGCACAGAACACTGTCCAGTCCTGTGCTAGCCTCACAAGCATCAATATGTTTGAGCACTTGGTTGTAGTCGCACTGTCAGTCCATCTCATAAAGGGTCCTTCACTTGTCAGTCATGATGTCCTTTTCCAGGGACTAGGGTCTCTTGATAAAATGTCCAAAATTATGGGATGATGCCTCACCCCTTAAGTGCTATTCTAATTCTAAGGCATATTTGTTTTTCTTCTTAGACCATGACACTTTCAATATTCTTAGCAAGACCTCAAATTCAAATGCATTGATTCTGTATTCATATTCATTGGTCAACATCCAATGCACTTGAAGTAATTGAAAATGCCACAGGTTGCTTCAGGTGAGCCTAGTGCTCAAAGTGGCATCCTTTGTCTTCCAGACTTGAAGAGTTTCTGTGCAACAAATTTGTTCAATGAAAGATTTTCTTCGATTTCTTTTTTTTTTTTTTTT
>PVJH01033948.1:0-20897 GCA_004026705.1 Nesogale talazaci | reverse complement strand
AGACAGTATATCTTTTGATAGCCGGGCACCATCAACTTTCTTCACCACATTTGCTTTTGCACACATTTGTCGTCAGCGATCATATCAGGAAGGTGAGCACCCAATGTTAAGATTTTTAGATCTTGAAGCCTGATAACTGACCCCTTTGACACCTTGTGGTCACACAGGCTGGTGTGTTTCTTCCATGTGGGCTTTGTTGCTTCTGAACTAGATAGCTGCTTGTTTACTCTCAAGTCTTTAAGACCCCAGATGCTACATCTTTTGATAGCCAGGCACCATCAGCTTTCTTCACCGCCTTTGCTTATGCACACATTTGTCTTCAGTGATCGTGTTGGGAAGGTGAGCATCATGGAATACCAATTTAATAGAAAAAGTGTTCTTGCACTGAGGAAGTAGCGTGAAGGTCCAATGCTCAACTGCTGTCCTAATACTAACCCTATAAGTAGGTATATGCACATTGATTTATTTCCCCGTTGCATAGGTATGCATATGCCTGTATTTAGACCTCTATAAATGCCATCTACTTTCCAGTTCTTTCCTCTATTTCCTTTTACTTTTCTCTTGTCCCACTGTCATGCTCAGCCTCCATTTGGGTTTCAGTATTTTCTCTCTGCTACATTACTCTTGATCAATCCCTATCGGACCTCTCAAACCTACCTTGTCACAGATTTTGAATCACTTGTTTCTTTATCCCTGGGCCGGTCAACAGCACTTCCTTTCCCCCTCATCCCCATCCCCATCCCCACCACCCCGAACCATCAGTCTAGTCATTTCTGCCTCCAAATCTAGATAGACCTGCAGAGATAACAATATGTACCAAAAAAAGCATCCTAAGTTGAAGCAACCAAAGAAAATAAAACAATGATAACAACAAAAGATCCCAATGTCATATATATATATATATATAAAAATAATAATAATATGAAAACCTGTAAATAGTTCAAGGTCTATTTGTTGACCTCCAAGAGTGTCCCTAGTTGATTCAGATGGGGTGCCACACCCTGGCCCCAAAGTGTATCTTTGGCACTCCATCGGGAACTCCATGCTCTGTTGTATACGCTCTGTTAGTATTTTGCCATGCACCTAGTTTTTAGAGAAGAAAAATAAGAAAAAATATTCAGAACCAAATAGTACCAGTATACTAAAATATTTATTAAAATAAAGCAAAATACAGTAATAGTAAGCAGTGGGAACTCAACAGTGGTGTTAAGAACCATCATCACTTTCATTATCAAATGAGGAAAGACTCAGAGGCTCAAGCAGTTTTCTAGTTTTCTGGAAACCCTAAAAACTCACCATCACTAGTGTCAGAATTTATGAAGCTCTGTTGCTCACAATCACTTATTCAATTCATATTCTGGAGGCATTTTTGGTGCAATTCTAGTTTTGGTACACATATAAGGCTGCTTCTCCTCATAAATCGGTAGCACCATGACGGTGAGCCAGTAAAGTCCTTAATGTCTTTTTCTACAGCACTGTGTTTGACTTCATAGATGATGATTTTTGTAGAAACTGAGAAGTCCATATTCCAGTGATGTGTGATCCATTCTTTCATGTCCACTTCTAACTGTGGCCATTTTTTCAGCATGCACATGAAAAGTGTGCTTAATTTTATCAAGTTTTTGCAGCTGATTCTCCTGTTTTCTCCACTTTCTTATCATTTTTTCAGTTGGAGGTGGCCCAAAATGTCTCTTTACTGCTTTGTTTCCATGTTCTTTTGCATATTTTGCTACCTCCAGTATAAACGGAATTTTATACACTAATCTTTTCATGTTTAACTTTTTGTACCTGTAGAGAAAAAGTGTTTTTCTGAGGAAAATAGAGTAGTGAAAGAACTGTCAGTTGTTATGAGAGACATATTACCATATACATCAGTATTGTAATTTAACTCAAACCGCTTTGTATTACTATTAAAGGGCACCAACCACCCTGACAGGCAGGGTTTTGCATGGCAGGAGAGACTAAATGTCTCTCCTACACTGATAGGCTCTTTGCCTGACTGTCAGAACACTGCACTGCATCACATAGTCCTAGCTGGGAAGTTACCTTGTACCATACCTAGCTGTCTCTTGTCTTATCCTGTCACTCTGTCAGTGTCATACACATAGAGACGTATGCTGTTCCTGTCATGTGACCTGACTAAAACTGAGACTACAGGACCTGCAATTTCTGCCGAACACACAGCAATCCACAGCACACAAACAGCAGCGGACAGTAAGCGAGCGCCTGGGATCATAAACACATATTCTGGGGTACCACACCTTCAGACCATAAGATGTACCTGCTTTTGGTGGGGGAAAGTGCATCTTATGGTCCAACAAATATGGTAGTTTCAGAGCCCCGCCCAGTGTTGCAGCATGGCTAATTGGTGGCAAAGAGTGTTCTAGAAGACAAATCTGTGGCCCACTGGGACGGAGGTTCAATTCCAGCAGTGGGGCTGGGCCTCCTACTCCCACCACCGGAGAGCAGTGATGCCCCCCCCCCCCCAAAAAAAAAAAAAAGACAAATCTGCTGGCTGCTTGTTGTGCTCTTTCCATATTCCTAGATTTGATCTGATTTGAATTTTTCAGTTCCTAGGCTAAAATTTCTTGATTACAACCAGTCACCACATGGCAATCCCAAATCTTGTTTCATTGTTCCAAGGAAGTGAGTTTCAGGTGGCACTTTTCCAACAATCCGTACCTAGCTCCTTGAACCTCTGTGGAATTATCACAAGCATATTATGATTTTTACTTATACCTACATTATAACAGTCCAGAAATATCTGAGTGCTAAAAGCTACCTCATTCCTCCTCTGTGCTGATGTTTTTATGGTCTTATTCAGCTCCTACTATAGTCCATTTTTTTTGGAAAACAGAAACAAACAAGACAACCCCACAGCCCCCAAAACAATGATCTTTTAAAAATCCAGATCGGGCTGAGCCCTGGTGGCATAGTGGTTGTGCGCGGGACAGCGGCCCACTGGATTGGAGGTTCAATTCCAACTCCCAGGAGCAAAGGCTGGGCCTCCTACTCCCACCACCTGAGGGCAGTGATGCCTAAAAAAAAAAAAAAAAAAAAAAAAAAATCCAGATCGATCACGTGTATCTTCTGTTTAAAACTCTTAGTGCCTTCTCCTTGCAGTAAGTATAAAATTCCAATGCCTATAGGATCTTGAAGGTCTTGAAGGATCTCAGTATCAGGACCTACTTCCTCCTTGACCTCAGCTTGGCCTTGTGCCTCCGCTTGTGGTCTCACCTACTTCCTTTTAGTTTCTTGCGAGATGCAGAACTCATTCCCATGTCAGGACCTCTGCACATGCCCTCCACTTTTGCTCAAAGCTTTTTCTCCAGATTCTCATCTGCCTAATGTATTTGGCATCCACTCAAATTTAATTCCAAATATGATCCCCTCAAAGGGCCTTTGATTGTCTTACTAGAGGCAGCATCTAGTCACTCTAACCTATTATTTGCGTTATTGTCTTCATAACAATATGACATGATTTAATTTTATGTTCACTGGCTTGTTTTCTGATTGCTAAAATGTCCTTTGTTTCTTTTTATTTTTTTCAATTATTTTATTGGGAGTTCTTACAGTCTTGTAACATTCCATTGTGCCAAGCACATTTGTATATATATTGCCAGCATCTTTTTCAAAACATTTTTTTTTTTTGGCATCACTGCCCTCAGTGGTGTGAGTAGGAGGAGGTCCAGTCTTTGCTCCTGTGAGCTGGAATTGAACCTCCGTCCCAGTGGGCCGCAGTCCTCCACACAACCACTACGCCACCAGGGCTCAGCCTCAAAGCATTTTTTTCAACTTGAGTCCTTGGTATCAGTTCCTTATTTTTTCCTCCCTCTCCTATCCTCATGAACCCTTGATAAATTATAAATTATTATTATTTTCATATCTTACACAACCTGCTGTCTCCCTTCACCCATATTTCTGTTGTTTATCACCCATGATGCGTTCTGCTTTCTCCAGCGCACCCCCAACACCTTCCCCTTCCCCTTGTGGCATCGCTACTCCCATTATTGTTCCTGAGGGGCTTACCTGTCCTGGATTCCGTGTATTGAGAGCTCTTGTCTATACCAATGTACATACTCTGGTCTAGCAGGCTTTGTAAGGTAGAACTGGAGTCATGATGTGGGGTGGTGGTGGTGGTGGTGGTGAGGAAGCATTAAAGAACTAGAGGAATGTTGTATGTTTTTTCGCTTCTCACTGAATTTTACTTTATTTTTTTAAACTTAAGCCAGAATGCCAGTTTGTTGACATGTGAGAAATGAAGCCTACTCGATTATGTGAGGCTAGTGTGTTTGCTTCCTGCTTTAAATAGTCAATTAAGGAAAGAGGGTACTTGGTAATCAGAGATTCACGGCACAGGGGCTTAGCATCAAGATGACTTTAAAGCTGGAGGAAGCATGAAAAATCACTATTTTATTAGTTGGCTGCCCATGAAAATCACATAAAGTTCTTATTTAAACCTGACTCCACAAAGCAACACATTTTCCAATCTCTCCCCCGGAGATTCTAGTTTATTGGGGTTGGAGGTAGAGTTAGGGAACTCCATGTTCTTTACAATGCTGCTGTCCTAGTGGCATTTACCCAAGGGTGCAACCCATGGGGTTAGGAGGAAGGAGGGGTGGAAAGCAGAAGCAGGTTCAGGATGTAAGGTATGGGATGATAACTAAGGGGTTTGAAATGGAGACATTGAATCAGATTGTATCTGAATTGGTGCATGTAAAACTCATGATCTGCTCTGTAATACAATCTTTAGCTACTTCTTAATGAAACGTTGAAGAAATAAATGACTAAAATGATGGTTGGTGTTCGTGATCAGGTTCGGAACCCACTGACCTTGCCCACTTCTAGTCCCTGTAAATAGATTCTTGAAGAGAATCTTCCTCCCTAGTGAGGAAGAGATGGAACTCGTCTCCTGTGCCTGCTCTGCACTGCTGTAGAGCTGCCAGGAGAAAGATGCTCGGGGCAGAGGCAGGGAGCCAGGCGTGGATATTGTTGCTTTATGACTTTTTTTTAAAACATATTAACTAAAACCAAGTGCACAGTGGATTCTGATTCACAGCGATCCCACGTAGGGTTTCGGAGAGTGCATTCTTCATGAGAGCAGATGGCCTCATCAGTGAGTGGGCTTGGATGATCAACCGCCCAACGCCACCCTCAGCACCACCAGGGTTCCTTATTATTTTACACACCTAAGAGCAAATCGCCTCCCTCCAGTCGATTCTGACTCATAGCAACCTTACGTTTTTACATACAGCTGGTATCAAATAGGAAATACTGCATAAATTTAGCATGTGTTAGTCTGGGTGGACTAGAGAAACAAATCCATAGAAACTCATATGGGTATAAAAGAGAGTTTTAGATAGAGGGTAATTGTACATTAAGAAAGCATCCCAACCCAGTTCAGGACAAGCCCTTAAGGTCAATATTAGCTCACATGTCTGATACCAATCTATGAAGTCCTCTTCAGACTCATGAAATACATGCAATGATGCCAAATGCAGGATGATCACAGGCCAGTGGGTAGAAAGTCTTTTGTAAGCATCTCAGCTTTGGCAGGGGTCTCCATGTGGCTTCTCCAGTTCCCAAGGCATAGAGTCTATCTGTGTAGTGCCATGTGTCTTGTCAGTAGTGCATCTCCAAGGGAGTAAGCAGACAGCCTCTCCCACCTAGGAGGAAAAACTAGAATTCCCAGAATTCTCAGGAGAAAACCATACCTACTCAGAGGCCTCATTGCCTATGATCTGATTGACAGACTAACTTCCATCCCTTTACTCTTAATCCTCTAAAGTCCCAAATTGACGCCAGATTACGTAACTACCACAGTTATTATAAAATATCAAATCAATTTGATATTAAATAATGGGACTAGCGAGAGATAGCCCTAAAGCAACAAGTCGCACAAAGTGTGGTTCCAGGACCAGCAGTTACTGGACTACCCAGGAACTTGTCTAGACTGCAATTTCTTGCCCTACCCAGACACAGGGAATGAGAAACTCTGATGGGGGCACCTAGAAAGCTGTGCTTTAAAGCCCTCCAGGTGGGACTGATGCACCTGGAGTCAGAGAACCACTGTCCCAGATGTGATTTATAATCCAACTAACAGTTACCATGGCAGGCCTCAGTCTTCATAGTCCATGACTCATAAACACAAAGGTTCTCCCTGAAGCTAGCCATCTGCTTTCCATGGTAGTGTTTATTCAAAACATGAACTATGATTGTACTCCTTCCTTAGAATGCCATAGGAGTCCTGGTAGCATTGTGGTTCCACATTGGGCTGCTGACTGCAAGGTCAGCAGTTTCAAACTACTGGCTGCTTCTCAGGAGAAAGGTGGATATTTCTATTCCCATAAAGGGTTAGGGCCTCAGAAACCCACAAGGGCAGTTCTGCTCTGTCCTGTGGGATCACTGTGAGGCAGCATCAACGTGATGGCAATGGGTCTGCTCTTCTTAATAATGCCATCCATAAGGAGGGAAGGGCAATGGACTGATACTGAGCACCTACTGTATACAAGGCACCATTCTACTTGTTATCTCATTTCATCCTCCCAGCCATCCTGCTGGTTAAGTTTTATTATCCTGATTTCACAGATCTGGGGCTTGAGTCTGGTAGAAGTTAAATAGTAAGCATGGTCTTCCCACACAGCTGTTTGCCTGGACTCAATGGCATTGATGAGATGTTTTTGCTCTCTGTTGTCTTCCTAGAACAATGGTTCTCAATCTTCTTAATGCCGCGACTCTTTAATACAGTTCATGTTGTGGCGACCCCCAACCATAAAATTATTTTCGTTGCTACTTCAAAACTAATTTTACTACTGCTATGAATCGTGTTGTAAATATCTGATATGTAGGATGTATTTTCATTGTTACAAATTGAACATAAGCATATTTAAAGCACAGTGATCAATCACAAAACAATATGTAATTATATATTATGAGACAGTTATGTGTTTTCCAAGGTTTGAGGTGACCCCTGTAAAAGGGTCATTTGCCTCCCAAAAGGGTTGTGACCCACAGATTGAGAACCACTGCCCTAGAGCAGTGATTCTCAGAGCTTATGCCCAATCAGGAATCTCTTGGAAAGGTTGTTATAAAGGTGGATTCCCTAAGGCCTCTCAGCAGTCCAAATCCAAAGACCCGAGTGGGACCCAGGATTTTGGAGTTTCATCAAGTACACCAGGTGATTCTACTGTCAGTGAGTAATGGGCCAGATTTGGAAAAAGATGTGATGTCCCGGAACCCCTGGCTCCTGCCCTGATGACTAGACCAGATGAATCTGGAAGCTTCTCTCCAACCCAGAGGCTATGGGCCTCTGCAGTGTTCTGTCTCTGCACACCTTTGCTCTGAGTGGAGATGCTGGCAGGTGAAATAAGGGAATGGATGGAGGGCACTGTGGAGCTTGGCTAGTGAAGTCCATTGGGTGGTTTTATGCTCGGCTAATTTTGGTTTCCACTGCCTGTCTCTTAGGGTTTTCTCAGGCCGTGGTTTGGCTTTGAGTAACTTGTAGTCCTTTTGATAATCTACCCCAAATTGCATAATTTTTCCGATAGCAATTTTGCTTGGGTGGGTGGGTACACGGATGCAAGCCACTTCCTCCGGGCTATCATTGGTGTCTGTGAAGTAGTGAGTCATATCAAGTTTTGAGGGCAGGAATGGTGACTCGTCCTTTTTGGTGATGCAATCCCTTTTTTTCCCCCAAAGGTAGAATTGACATATTTTGTGAATGATATGCTAATCTGCTGAGAGATGAGTTGTACCATCATTAAAAAGAGGAGGTGGGGGGATCAGATGCAAACTTTTTAAAAAGCCTTTTTTGTTCTGGTGCCTGATGCTCTTCTCCGTGACTAGTTGTGGAGTCTAGGGTGGCTTCGTGTACAAGAAGATGCAGCACTGTGCCATCTTCACCATCATCATCATGAGTGTGCTCATTGGGAGTGTGTATATTGGGAGTTTGGGGTCTTCTAAGGAACTTGTTTTTCAGGACTCGATTAATTCATATTCTCTGGTAATCCACAGGGGATTCTTTTGGTTTGGTTTTGTTGTTAGCTAATTGTCAGAGCAGATTTCAGGCTCTTCCTGCATACTCTGTCATTTTTTTCTGGAAGCTCTGCTGGAATCTGTCTAGCATGGGCAACCCTGGTGGCAATGAAAGCAACATTCAAAAAAGAAAAAATAAAGAAAGCAACACCACGCAAGCCACCACAGTGTGACACAGTGAGAGGTGGCATGCTGATTTCTGTCTGCATCTTTAGAAATAGCTACTGACTTAGATATTTCCCCCAATGGACATAGAAATCAAAAGGCAGTGGACACCTACCAGGCCTTTGCCAAGTAGAGAAGTCAGCAGGGTGCAAGTAGCAAGCCTCTTTCTTAGCTTGTGTTGCTATTGCTGGTGAGGTCCTCGAGGGGATTCTGACTCCTAGCAACCTCGTGTGAAAGGGTCCATTTGCCCCGAAAGGTGTTCTTGACTGCTATCTTTACAGGTCTTTCTTCCATGGGACCACTGGGTAGTTGCAAACATCCAACCTTTCTGTGACAAGTTCTCTGCCTAACTGTGCTGGCACCAGAACTAACCCGGAAACCAATTGCACAGGGACGTAGGGAAGGAACAGTCACAACAAACTACCATTCCAGAATCCTGGGACCCACGAGACAGGGCAAATAGTTGTTGCCACTAAGAAGATGGTCAAGGTACAGGTTAGGCTTCCAAGAATAATTTCTTCTGCCACCTAGGATTAGACTTGGTAATAATAATAGAAAACTGAGTATAATAACTATAGCAAACACTTATTGAGAATTTACTTTGTGCCAGGAATGAGATAGACATTCTCCCATATAATTCTTAAAGGCCTTTCAAAGTAGATATTTCTTTTTTATTTTACAGATGAAACAGACTCAAAAGGAATAAATTTGTCTAGTGCTGGGACAAAGGTTTTCAGTGTTAAAATCATGATCATTCCCGGTAAAACCATACAGTTGGTTGCCCTAACTGTCCCCCAGTCAATTGTCCCCCAGTTGTTGGTAAGGAAGTGAGTGCAAAGGGCTCTGAGAATTCAGAACAGATCATTCATCTACTGCAACTCACCCAAACTTTCTTGGTGTCTTTCACACAAAGTTCTCATAAGCTTGGTTATTTCAGCTCCAGGGGTCTTGTCTCTTAAAAAGTGCTCATCCGAAGGGGTGGGGGCTGCTTCAAGGAAGCATGACAGGTGGTCCACTGCAGAGAGGCGGGGCTTCTTGTTTGTGCCATTGAGCTGTTTGTAACTCATCACAACCCTGAAGGACAGCGCAGACCTGCTCCCGAGGCTCTCCCAGGGAGCCTGTCTCCAGGGTTCTCGCTCCTGTGGAGCCACTGGTGGATTCAAACAACTGCCCTTTCACTTAGCAGCTGAAGGTTTACCCATGTCCTATGTGAGCTGCTGACACGGCATAAGGGGAATGGGATATGAACTAAAAAGACATGACATCACTAATGCAGTGGTCAGCGAACCCTTTTGGATAGGGGCAAAGTTATCTCTAGATTAATAAGGTGATCAGACGTCCTGCGTTTTAACAATTTAACATCTCGCGGTGTTTTAAAATTAAAATAAATATATTACGATACTATTTTTGCATTCTATGAACATTTTTTTTTTTTAGGCATCACTGCCCTCAGGTGGTGGGAGCAGGAGGGCCAGCCTTTGCTCCTGTGAGCTGGAATTGAACCTCCGTCCCAGTGGGCCGCAGTCCCGCACACAACCACTACGCCACCGGGGCTCAACCCATTCTATGAACATTTTTGTTGCTCCATATAGACCACATTTTTAATCAAGAACCCCACCCCACTCCACCCCCCTCATTGGTGTCCCGCTTAAAATCTGGTCACTTTAGTCTAGAAGGATAGTTAGTGCTGAACATTTACTGAACACTATTCGAAGAACTTTATATGAAACTCCTAACATTTTTTTCAGTTGCCAGCCTCTCACAACCCCATGGGGTTGTCTGTGGCCGATTGTTCACCAGTAGCCAGGCAGGCCTTTTTCTTCAGCGCTACCTTTGGGGTGGTGGGGTGGGGGTGGGGGTGATTGAACTTCCAGCCTTCCGGTTAATAAGCACTGAGCATTAGCAACCGTTTGTGCTACCCTTGTCTAACCTAATCTTAGGCGCCTGTGACGATGCCTGTCGCACAGTTAGGCAGCTGAGACACAGAGAGCTTACATGAGTTGCTCAAGCTCATATAGCCAGCTAGTGGTGTCCTCAGAGTCCAGGCTGTCAACATGCAGGTTCAATGTGGGTTCTGGGTACTGAGAAAGTTTATGTGGTGCCCTGAATCACTGGTGAGTGAGAGAGAGTGGAAAGAACTATATACTGGGATTACTCTTTATTTTACATAAAACTATTTTAAGAGTTTGTTATGGTAATATGCAGAGACCCGGTGACTCAGTGATTAAATGTGAGCTGCTAGCTAAAAGGACTGTGATTTTTAAACATCCCTCCCCCCCACTCCACCAGAGAGAGATCTGACAGTCTGCTTTCCTGAAGAGTCGAGCCTTGGAAAGACTCCACCGGCAGCTCTGCACAGCTCCATAGAGCTGCTGTCAGTCCAAATCCAGGGAGATGTCAAGAGTCAAGTCATTTTTTCAAGGCTTATTACAGAAAAACCAGTAGACTCTCACCCCCCACCCCTCTACCTGCTCCCCAGAGGCAGTTGCTTTTAATTCTCACTGTGAGCAGACTCTCCCTGGTAGCTTTGTCCACGTCACTGGATGGCCTGCTTGTAAATCCGTTGTTTGTGTTTCAGTTTTGACATTCCCTATCGACACTTTATGATGACGGGGAGAAGAAAGCACACGTTCTAACTACCCCACCACATTTGCATACTGTTTCCGTCCTTTCCATCTCCCAACAGAGCTAGATCATAATTTTAGTTGGACTAATATTATGCAGACTTTTGTTCTTTCCATAAGGATTTGGTGTTCATGTTCCCTTAAGAAAATCCTCCAAGTATGATAGCTGACTAATGACATGACCGGGGGAAGGTGTGACTTCACCAGTACCCTGCCTTTGGAGAAATCCATTTGGAAAGGCATGCCAGGCAACATGGCTCCCTCATCTTTAGGATTGTGTGACTTGCATTTGGGATTTGTGACCCTCAGTCCAGTGCTCCTTCCACTACCCCACCTTTTAAAGTCTATTTAGAGACCATCTTGTATGTGCACTGCACACACCGCGTGGTTTACAAAAAGGTGGTTCACTGCTGGGTGTTCAGAATCTTGTCAGGGAGGTGAGTCATTAATGGAAAACCTGACCATCAGAAAGACCCAGCTGTGGTCAGGACCGTAAGAGAAAGTTCCCACATAAGGAAGGGCACGTGTTCTTCCCATGTGCAGTCGGTCCAGCAGTCCAAGAACTGTTTGCTTTGGTCTGCATGAGACTCTTGGAATGTTTGTCCTTGAAAATTTGCAAAACCAATAATACGACAACTGCAAACATTAATTTATTTTTTTAATAAATAAAGGAGGAGGAGAGTGTAAGATATCCTAAGCCACATTAGTTCAATAAATGGATTGTTTGTGCTTTCTGAGAATCTATGGATATCTGGAAGTTAAGGAGAAAGGGATAGAAAAACCAAATTAAGAAATTCATCACAGTTGGGTGACAATCTTGTTCGTCCTCCTTTGTCAGCTTATCACACACCAGCTCCTCCACTCCATTCTTGTCTCAAGGCAACTGTCACTGCCTCAGGGGACCTTGCTCAAATCTTGGATCTAAAGCTGTTTCTCTGATCACAAGTTTCTCCTTCCTATTATCCTATTTCCTTTAAAACTCTTTATGTTGTTGTTGAGTATAAACAAAGACATTCTCTGCCTTTGAATCGATCGTGACTCATGTGACTCTATTGGACAGGGTGGAACTGTCCCTGTGGGCTTCTGAGGCTGTAAATCTTTACATAAACAGAAAACTTTATTATTCTCTGGAAGAATGGTTGGTGGTTCCAAACAGTGGACCTTGCAGTTTGCAGTTCAGCATGTCACTCTCTCTACCATCTGTTCTTTTTGTGAGACTATACACACCCAAACATGCAGCAATTCAACAGCTTCTACATGTACCATTTAGTGATACTGATTTCGATTTTTTTGTGGGTACAACCGTTCTCACATTCCTTTTCTGAGCTGTTCCTTCCTCCTTAACATAGTCACTGCCCCCCACCCCCGCCATGGTCCTTATCAAATAGAGCTGTTGTCAATGTAATCCCTCACTGTCCTTGAGCCAGTGCAATTCTTAGCAACCTTATACCACAGGGTAAATTGCTTTTTGTGAGTTTCAGAGACTATAATTGTTTTTTGTTTTTGTTTTTTGGCATCACTGCCCGCGGGTTGCAGTCCCGCACTCAACCACTTTCGCCACCGGGGCTCAGCCCTGAGACCGTAATTGTTTATGGAAGTAGAAAGGTCCAACTTTATCCTGAGGAGCTTCCTAGTGATTTTGAACTGCTGACTTTGCAAATTGCAGCATAATGCGTAACCATGATATTGATCTTTATTTTATTTTTTGTGAGATTTTTATTTTTATGTACAGCTCTGTTCGAATTACTTCCTAGTGTATTTTTGCCTTCCCTCTACAAAACTCCCATAAGTGCTGTCTGGAAAGCCAGTTAAGTGAGGGTGACAGTTTCAGCTTCTTTATCTGTTTTAGTTTCACTTCACTCCTGTTGGATCGTTTCACTGGGTATAGCAAATTTTTGGTTGCATTTTTTTCTTTTAGCACCTTATTTATTTAAGACTTTTTGGTGTTTTAGGTAAAAATTTACATAGCAAATTAGTTTCCCCAAATCAAATTGTTTTGTGGCAGTGGTTCCAGTCCTCATCATGTGTCCTGTAGTCTCCCTGGAATCCTTACTTCTGTTTGTCCTGTTTTCCTGTTCTCCTTCTCTCCTCATCTTTGGTTCTAGATAAATGCTTCCCTGATGGTCTTGTAGAAGTGATTCTTCTGAACAACACATTTTTCACATGGTTTGCTTTAAAGTTGCATCTATTATTTGGCTGGAAAGTGAGCTACAGAATTGCTACAGTTTCAAGTTAGTTTTTTTCTAGGATGATAGTCTTGTGTATTCCTCTAGTCTCTCACCCCCCCTCCACCCCCTCTCTCTCTGGCTTTCAATTTTGTTCTACCCTGCCCTCCACCTTGCCCCGACTTTTGCTATAGAGCACCTTCTACTGTGGTCTTGGCCAGAGTGGTTAGTAGTGGTAGCCAGATACCATCTAATTCTTCTGGTCTCAGGTGAGAGGAAGTTATAGTTCAGGTGGGCCATTAATTTTGTTTGTTTGTTTGTTTGTTTTTGTGGGCCTCACTGCCCTCTGGTGGTCGTGGGAGCTTCCCAGTGCTGCTCCTGAGAGCCGCCGCTGGATTTGAACCTCCAAGCCCGCGGGCCGCAGTCCCGCACTCAACCACTTACGCCACCGGGGCTCAGCCCATAATCTTTTGTTCTGCTTGTTTCTTTGAGTTTTCATTGTTCTTAATTCTTCTCTGCTCCAGGCAGAATATTCAGACAGTGAGTTTGATTTTGAAGCGTGCTATTGCCAGTGCTCCCCCTCCCCACCAGTTACCTCTATGTAGCATTGAACTTTCAAGATTTTAACCATTTATATTACCCAGGGGCTCCTCTACTGTAATTAGAATAAGTTAATTCTAATGAATTTTAATCTGGAATTAAGAAATCTAGGTACATTTTCTTACTAAATTACTTTCCACCTTCTAGTGGTTGTTGTAAGATAATAAAGAGGACTATACATTCTCAAAAATAGATTATTTCTCCCTTCACAAATTGTTTTTAGACATCTGTGTGTAGCTATGTACCAAAAAAATCCTTGTCATTGACCACAGAGATGTGATGTTGGTTGGACTGTGGCCTTTTTAGCTGCCTGTGGTCCTTGGGGGTGGGGGTGGTTATTTGAGGTGTCATTGAGTTGCTCCCAACTCATAGGGCCCCAGTGTACAAGAGAACTGACCTGCATGGGTTTGTGTGATCCTCACAATTCTTGCTATGGTGGCACTCACTCTCACAGCCACTGTGTCTAACCAAGGGGCTTTCTCTTTTGAACTGCCTCTCTGCTTTACCAGCATGATGCTTGTCTCCAGGAACGGATTCCTCCTCTCAGTGTGCACAAAGTATGTGAGATAAAGTCTCTCCGTCTTCATTTCTAGGGTGCATTCTGGCTGTGCTACTAAGACAGATTTCTTTTTTCTTCGAAAAAAGATTCAATCTTCGAAAGCCTCATAATTCAATGAAACAACTTTTCTCTGTGCTTCTATGTTCATTGTCTGTTTCACATGCACTGAAAAGACTAGGCTTTGAGTTAGGGGCATCTTTACCCTCAAGGTGGCACCTCTCCTGCTTACCACCCTGGCAGCAGACATGTGCAATGCCATATGCCATTGGATTGATTGACTGCAACTTCTATGAGCAGCAATTATTGAAAATAGTTGTAAAATAACATCCTCAATGCGTTAGTCCGGGTAGACTAGAGAAACAAACTCATAGACTCGCATATGGATATAAGGGAAAGGTTTATATACAAGAAGAATGGGACATTGAGAAAACATCCCAGCCCAGTCCAATTCAAAGTCATAAGTTCGATATTAGCCCATATGTCCAATACCAGTCTGTAACGTCTCCTTCTGACTCACGAAGTCACAGGCCAGTGAGTGCAGAGTCCCGGCTCCAGCAGGGGTCACCCCAGGGCTCCTCGCTTCCAGGGCTCAGGGTCTATCAACAGCATCCAGTGGTGGTAGAAGCAACTCAGCGCTGGCAGGGGTCTCCACGTGGCTTCACCAGCTTCAGAGGTCTGGTTCCATCAGGGCAATGCCGTGTGGCTTCTCCTCCGGCTCATCCAGCTCCTCGGATGCTGCCATCTTGTCTATAGTTCATTGTCTCTGAAACTAACTCCCAACAACTGGGGAGATAGTTTCTCATCTCCATGAGGGAATATTGTGAGATTTCCCAGAAGTCTCAGGAGAAAGCCATGCCCACGGAGGCCTCATTGGCTACTCAATGACTATCTCCAGATTAACAGGCTAGACTCCACCCCTACATCTCAATCATGCAATTAGCATAAGCACATGACCACCACACTCAACAACTTCAGGGTTTTCTCTACATACCATGATGTTGTTTATTGGTCTAGTTGTGAGATTTTGCTTTACTTTGCATTAAATTTTAATTCATACTGAAGACTGTAGTCTTTGGTCTTCATTAGCAAGTGTTTCAAGTCGTCTTTGCTTTCAGTCAGGTTGTGCCATCTGCATATCCATTGTTAATAAGCCTTCCTCCAATCTTGATGCCTCATTCTTCTTCATATTGTCCAACATCTTGGATTATTTGCTCAAACTAAAGATTGAATAAGTATGGTGAAATGATACAACTCTGATGCCACCTTTCCTGATTTCAAAGCATCATAAAGTAGTCCCTTGTTTTCTTTGCACAACTGCCTCTTATTTTATGTACAAATTCTGCAAGGGCACAGATAAATACCTGGAATTCCCATTCTTCCCAATGTTATCCATAGTGTATTAAGTTCCACACAAAATACATGTCTTGCTGAGCCCTGCTAGTGCAGTGGTTGTGTGCGGGACTGCGACCCACAGAGTTGATGGTTCAAATCCAGCAGCAGCTCTCCAGGAGCAAGGCTGGACTTCCTACTCCCATAAGGACAGTGATGCGGAGAAAAAAAAAAGAGAGAGAGAGAACAAAATAAATGTCTTTGCACAGAGAAAAATATAATGAAGTATCTTTATAATATTCTCTGCTTTTAGTCAAGATTCACCTGACATCAGCACTGAGATCTCTTGTTCTGTATCCTCTCTTTTTGAATCTGGCTTGAATTTCTAGCTACAGCTGTTTTGAATTATTTTTAGAAGAATTGTGCTACAGAGGATTTGAATGATGTGTTTGGTAAGGTCTATATTCTGTTAGATCACCTTTCTTTGGAAAGGGCACAACTATGGATTTCTTCCAGTCAGTTGACCAGATCGCTGCCATCACGATTTCTTGTCATAGATGAATGAGCGCTTCCAGGCCTGCATTAGTTCGTGAGAGCATCTCGATAGTCCTCCTGCTCCTTGTTTTCCTCCATTGTCTTCCAGCAGCCTTGCCCTCCGCCTTCAGCGTTCTCTGTTCTTGATCATACACGATTTCTTGAAATGGTCGAATTGGGAGCCAGTTGATTTTGGTACAGTGACTGTGCAGTCCGTCCACATTGCATCCGGTATGGCTTACTATTTTGCCCCTAGAATCATTCAAGATTGTAACCCTGCACTTGAGTGTTCTCTGTAGTATTCTTAGCTTGAGACATGCTGAATGTGTTCCTCCCCTTTGGCTTTCCAACTTCCAGGTCTTTTCTTTCTTTCTTTCTTTCCACGAGGGCTCAGCCACAGGTCTTTTCATATTTCATTATAATGCTTTACTTTGTTCTTAAGCTGCCCTTTGAACTATGGTGTTCATTTCTTTTATGTCTTCATTTTTCCCCCCAGTTGCTTTAGCTTTTCTATTCTTGAGTAAGTTTCAGAGTCTCTCCTGAGATCTGAGACTGTGGTGGCTCTTTGCAAATTAAACAGATTGAGTTTTTTCTTATGTGGTTTTGAGCAGCCATAGTGGAGGAAGAGTCCCCTTACAGGAACAGGAAAGATTGATTAAGAATGCGGCCAACCATCTAGTGACTACTAAGTGCCCAATAGTTAATTGTGGGCTGACTGAATCACAGATGAATCATACACAATTTCTGCCTTCAAGATATTCACAAACTGAGAAAAATAAATTGGGTATTTATCATTCTGGGACGATCAGTGCTAGCAAGGGAGAACACACAGAGAAGCATCTAATTGGGCATTGCCGGCAAGAGAAAGACCCAAAGGATTGAGTCTTTTAGAGACCTGAGCTTGATGGGGTTGGAGCAGCAGCTCTCACACCCAAGTTTGGGAATCAGCTTTACCCAGAGGTGGTTTTTTTTTTCATCACTGCCCTCTGGTGGAAGTAGGTGGCCCAGGCTTGCTCCTGGAGAGCTGCTGCTGGATTTGAATACCCAGAGTTTTTAAAAACACAGCTGTCTTTGTGCTCGCCTTAGAATTTCTGATTCCAAAAAAAAGAATTTCTGATTTCACAGGTGTGGGGTGGAACCAAGAAAGTGCATTCCTAACATGTTCCTTTAGGCCAGTGGTTCTCAACCTTCTTCATGCTGTGGCCTTTAATACAGTTCCTCATGTTGTCGCCCGCCCACCGACCAAAACATAATTTCATTGCTACTTCATAACTGTCATTTTGTCACTGTTATGGATCGGGCGGTCCCTGTGAAAGGGGTGTTGAACCTTCAAATGGGTTGAGACCCACAGGTTGAGAACCACTGCCTTAGACGATGCTACTGAGAGGCATTATCAGCTGTACTGGAAATAGAGAACCAGGGCTTAAGACTCTTGTACTAAGGTGTGATGACACAAGAAGAGAAGTGAGTCTGAGGCAGCGCCAAGGAGAAGAGCCCAGGAGATAAGTTGGATGTAGGACACGTTGCACTTGAACTGACAGAAAGACATCTGGGTACAGCCCTCCCGTCGCCAGTAGCTAGTTTTATTAATGAGACCAGAATGAAGTCTGACAAGTAATCTAGCACCTCCCCTCCCACCACTTTCCCATGGCCTCCTGAATTGTTTGTATCAGGTGTTGTATTTGTAAGGAAAACAAGACCTTTGAGGGTCTGAAAGCTTTTCAAGATGCTTTCTCAAAAACAAGTATCCTACCTTTTGGGTTGGTTGGGGGTGAGGGGAGAAGCAATTGGAGCACTAGACTCTTAACTCTAGCAAATGGTTAATCACAGAAGCCTCTGTGTGAGAGGCCTGTCAAATTAGATCTCAGGAAGCTTGAAAGGAAAAATCACTTGACTGGGCTGCAAGGCCATGTGACGAACAGCTGAGACTAATTAGATGGATTGTGGCTTTATTTGCAGAGATGCCTGTTTAGTAGAGTGAGTCGCTTTTGAAGAGTCTTTTGAAAAAAATATAGACACAGGCGATTCTGACTTTACCATTTCTCTTGGTAGTAGACAAAGAATAACCTTCTTGAAGAGGACATGTGATTGGAAATTGTCTCTATAGAAGTTTTGGGAACTCAATTTCTGAAGTTTCTAAGAAACAATTACGCACTTTCATCAAGGTATAGTGTTTGCATTTATTTTACTTTTCTCATAGAGATTTCAAACTCTGCCTTGCCAATATTAGGTACTTAAAGTGTGTAGAATTTAACATAAAACATCACTACATGTATTAACTTTTTAAAAACAAAAGACTTTGAGACATCTGCTAAATTTCTTGGGATGAGCGTGAGAAGCTCCTGTTCAATGATCAGAGCGACTGTACTGGCTGCATTCCCTCTGCATTTTCTCTCTCTTCATACCATTAAAAATATAGGGCTTCATTCTGAAATAATATGTTGAATAAGATAACATAGTAAGGAATTAATTACTCTAGAAGTCTTGCTCATGCTTCTGTCCCTTAAGTATTCGTATTTATTGGGGTTTTATTTCATTTTTTTATCATTTTATTGAGGGCTTTTACAATTCTTATTACAATCCATACAAGAATTATATCAGGCATATTTTTACATATGCTTCCCTCCTTCTTTTCTAGATAGTTACTTTCTATTGAGCCCGTTGCTATCAGCTCCTCTTTTTTCCCCCTCCACCCTCATGACCCCTTGATAGATAATAAATTATTATTATTTTCATATCTCACACCAACCATGGTCTCCCTTCCCCCATGGTTTTCATTGTTCTTCCCCCTGGAGGGGTGTGTGTGGTTGTGTGTCGATCATTATAATCGATCCCCCCTTCCTCCCCTCCTTCTCTACCCACTTTCTCCCTACCCATCTGGTACTGCTATTTCAATTTCTGCTCCTGGGTTGAGTGTGTCTCTTATCTACACCTATGTATATGCTTTGGTCATAGCAGTGGGGGCCAGAGGAATATTGTGTTTCATCGGTGCTATGCTGTGCCCTGGTTGACTCATCCTTTCCCTGTGACCCCTCTGTGAGCGATGTTCCATTGTCTACAGATTGGTTTTTGGTCTCTTCTCCGACCCCCCTCATTTTCACATATGATTTTGTTTGTTAAGGGTCTTCTGATGCCTGTTACCGGGTCCCAATGACATGTCATCTCATAAGCTGGTGTGCTTCTTCCATATGGGTTATTGTTTTTATGCTGAATGGCAACTTGTTTCACTTCAAAGAGCTTTATTTTTGACATTGCTAATAGCTTGAATGGTGGAAAACCTTATGGAAGGACACGTTTTAATGAATGCATATTTTTATGTGAGTTAAAATTATCTTCAAGTTATTTTTTTAAGGTTCGATAAGGTTATTGTGGTTATGAAAATAAAGATCTGTGTACTTTAGAGATGCACACAGTGACATATATACAGGCATGAAATATATGAGTGATGATTGTGGTGGTAGGGTTCCTTGTATAAAGATGGGAACTTTGGAGTATGTTGAAAATATTTCATACCACAAGTGCGTGCAATACCTATTTGTTCAGTCAATTGTCTGGACTGCCGGGTGTGGAGTGTGTCAAAATGCGTAAGACTTGGTCCAGTGCCCACTGCAACCTTGTTTAGTCAGATGTGTGTATGTGTTTACTTTTCTCTCCCACTGATTTTTGGCCAGTGTTTTTTTTTGTTGGGTGCCCCTAAAGATACAATCAAGATCCTTGCACATGGGCAGACTCATACTCTTTGAGAGGCACTGGAGGGGTTCCCTCATTTCTGAACACCCCCAAGTTTAGGCTCAGAGAGCAGAAGGAGTAGACAGTTCATCTAGTCCAACCTCCTCATGTTTCAGAGGAGGAAAGGGCACTTAAAAGTATACCAAGGACCTAAGTAGACGAATGGTTGAGAATGATGATGGCAATAAATGTACAAATGCAGTCTGTATACAACTGATGTATGTAATAATGATCATGATAAGAATTGTATGAGCCCCCAATAAAATGATTTTTTTTTAGTGTTGCAGTCATTGCCCGATGAGGGCCAGGGTCAAGGCAGCCCGTGGGCATCTTGGTTTGCACGCGAGGGTGCTGACCAATACATAGCTTTGGTTTCTGTGCTTAGAGTTCATGCTTTTTACCAAGTAGTGGACCCAGGGCCTCACGATCATATATCATCACTATGGAAAGAACCTTGTTGTTTTTAAACTGACATTTTCTGAAGAGACTCTCTCCAATGAGGAGTACCCTTCCTTACCCCCAAAAGTTTGGCAAGGGTTGCTTAGTCATGAAGGCATTGTATCCATAGAATGTATTTAATAAATTCAGCTATATTTAATAAAGCCCAAAGACATTTACTCCCATCATCTTTGTTTTGACTGCCTCTTACTGCTTTGATTGTCCTTAACTCATCCAGGCAGTCTTCAGTGATCATGCAGCCATTAAATGACAAGTAACATTTTTTCTATTTTCTTGTTACTGCTGCTGTCCCTGGCAGTAATTGTGAGCTGTGGACTGGCGCTGCGGCAGAAAGGGATTGCTAATGAAACCATGTCCACCAACCAAGGCACCATGGCAGACATCGCAGCACACCTTAGCAGGCCCTGGGGTCCGGGGCTGCCTCCGGGGCTGTTGCACCTCCTCTCTCCTACCTGCATGCTCAAAGAGGAAATGGCCGCTACTTCCCTTTGTTTCTTTCTTCCCCTCCTCCTCATTTAGACAGGAATTAAAGTTGTCCCGCTCTCCCTTTGCATTCCCTCCTTCCGCCCGCTAAATTTGGTTGGTTGAGAGGCAGAGTTCAGGGCACAGCCTACGTGATAGCTGACGAGTCATGCAAAGCCCATTAAAAAGAAAAGTGGATTACTGAAGACATCATCATTATTTGTGCTGCCACCTCTG
>PVJH01033947.1:0-21054 GCA_004026705.1 Nesogale talazaci | reverse complement strand
CCCCCCCCCCCCCCCCCCATGGACACACTCAGAGCTGTCCTTAGAAAGGACGACTACAAACAGATGTGCACCTAAACTGGGGGAACGCTCAGCCCGGGGGCGGGGGGGGGAGGCCCCTTTTGTCACTAGCAGCCGGGACCCGGCTCAGTCTGCGGAGCGCTGGTGGCACTAAGCTGCACTTTGTTGTGGTGACACACCTGAGAGACGGGCGGGCCGGGTCGGTGGTTGGGCGAGCTTTCTTTCCTGTTGAGGGAGGGGAGGGTGGGGTGGGGTGGGGTAGGGGTGGGGGCTTAGGGAAGGGCAAGGGGTGCCAACCCCCTCGCTTTTCCATGTTTTTCCTCCACGGAAACCACTGACTCACTGATAGACTCATCTTCAGGCCGCCGCGGAGGCTTTTTCTTGTCATTTTGGGAATTCTCCGTAACCTCATCCCCAAACTAGAGAGACTCTTCTACCTCTGCCCTCTCTGAGCTTATTTGTTTCCTAGTAACGCATGAAAACAGCGCTGTGGCTTCCTGGGCCAGATCAAGTGGGGTTAAATTAAATGGCTGATGCCCTCTCCTAAACCTGCAATTTTACCCTTGTTTGTGTAAAGCTATTTTTGACTTTTGGTCTGTAGGGTTTTTTTTTCCCCTTTCCGTTTCTCCTTTTTGCTTTTAAGATTATAGAGAATGCAAACCCTTACCAACTTTTTTCCCCCCTTCAATCTTACAAGACTTGGAGGCTTTCGGTAAAAGCTTTAAATATCTACTGACAAGACATTTTACCGGATCGTTGTTCAGTTGGTGGTTTGGGCTCACGGCATGTAATTAATTATCTCAGAGGTGTGTGTTACCCAGCTGGTATCGCAGTAGGATGAGCAGTGTCAAAGATTTTAAGATACTGTTTTTGATTTCAAGGGGATTTGGGTCAAGAACTTGTTGCAACTAGAGGCCGTGTAGCTAGGTAAACATCCCAGGGAGTAAGATGGTGAATGAGATCTTGTGAAGATCGTTGGTCCTGTTGGAGAGTAGGCATTTTTCTGGTGAAAGCTTTATGGATATATAGTGTTTCTTATATCTGGAAAGACTGCAACTTTATGGATCCTACATAACTTGTTAGCAAGCCAGAACTCCCTCCTAAAAGAAGGAGGGGGGGAACAAAACAAAAAAGGTAAATTCAAAGTTCACAGTTCTCTGGAAAAAAGAATTCTTTCATTCTGGGGTTTTGTTTTTATAAGCACAGCTCAGCAGTCCGTGGTGTGTTGGTAGAAGCCAGTGAGCCAAATCTGCCTGGCACATTTCTCACGCTTGGAATTTGTGCAGCTTGTTGCTCGTTATGCATCGTGATGGGTCCTTTTGCAATTTGACGATATTTTACAAGTCTTTTTTGTAACTTTTAAAAATTCTGGCACCATAAATGTAGAGGTAGCAAAACACTTTCAACAGCTTCACATGTACAGATGAACGAAGTTAATAGATGCTTGTCATAGTCAGCCATTGCCCGTGAACTTCTTGATTTCCACTTTTGTTTTCATCTTTGTGACAGTATAAAGCAATATGTGTGTTTTTCAGAGTTTAAAACATTCTAGTAGTTTTAATTTCACCTCAGTTTCTCCCCATGCCATCCATGCCATGCTGAGCAGCAAGAAGATTCTCTTTTTCAAGCACCACTCCACTGACTTGCTGGTGGGTCAGTCTTTCCTTCCTTCTCTTCCTTCCTACTTTCTCTTCCTTCCTCTCCCTTATCTCTATTCTGAGTCTTCCTTTTAGGTGTTAAAACCTAACTCCTAAATAGCTAATAGGTTTTTCTAGCACATGACTTGGCACTTAAGTTTTCAACTCCCATTTTTATATATTTTTCTAATTAAAAAAAATGTGTTATACCGCCTCAGCAACATTCTGAACTCCTCGAAGATGGAAAAACATAGCTTGTATTGCTTTTGGATCCTCTAAGGACACCTGATTCAGTGCTTTCTCACAGTGCTTAATAAAGAAGGTTCAGAAGAAGACCGAAATTCTTTGTAACTCTCTAAACAACCCTTAGCACCCTGTAGGACAATGTAGAGCTGTGCCTTCGGATTTAGGGGGTTGGGAGTGGGGGTCAGTGTCTTCTTCTCTATTTCACTAAGCCTCCACATTATAAACTAGCTTTCATTTTTTCATACCCCTGGCATACTGGCAGATGTTACCTTATTTTTCCAAAAGAGTTCCTTCATTTAGCTGGAAACTGTTCCCTGCACCCCCAATTTTATTTTTTGTTGTTGAAAATATACACAACACAACAATCGCCAATCCACGGTGACACTGATGACAGAGTTTGAGCTTGTAGCCATTCTCAGACTCTATTTCTAAGTTACTCTGCTCTCATTAATGTAAACACACTGCCCCTTCGGTTCTGTGGGAATTTTGGAGTTGTCCAATTTGAGCCCTATACACAGCTTGAGCTTAACGTTCAAGGCAGACATTGGTGACCTGGTAAACTGAAAAATTACTTGGTTTCAGAAGGCTGCAGGGGATAGACTGTGTCTAAACTTCAGAGGTCCAGTTTTCTCTCTCTTAAACTTTATCGACCTTGTCGACTGACTGCCTTGTGCTCCATAAAATATTACCATTTTTAATAAATGCAGAACACTTGCTTGCTTTTGTCACGTTGCCACCGATTTGTCACTCCAAATTAATCTGAGAACTCCTGAAATCTAGGGAAAAAGTTTCCAGCTTGGAAGGAAAATACCTTTTGGCATATTTACCGAAATATTAGAAAACTATTTGTAGGGTTACTTCACCAGCTGCTAACACCTATTCTAGACCCTGGTTTTTTTTTTTTTTTGCATACCAGTTGGGGAACTGGCTTGTTTCACTTGGTTCCCTTATAAAGGAAGTGCTACAGGAAAGGGGGTGGAGAATGTTGATTGAGATGCTATCCTTAGGGTTTTAAGCTTTTTTTTTTTTTAATCCATGTCACTATACTTAGAACAATAATGTATGTAGAAAAATATTCATGCAAAGAGACTACTCTGTTTCTCATGCGAGTTTTTATCTAATTTGGTCCAAGCTACTTCTGAGATAGCCTCACATTTACACACGGTCTCGTCATCGTCATGCCACCCAGCAAGCCTCTGGCACATGCTGTATGCCAGCCAGCCACTGTGATGGATGCTGTTTCCAATTGCATAGGGCCCTGCTTGGCCTGAGGGAACTGGCAGTTTGGGAACCAAGTTTTAAATAATTACAAGTAGTCACTCTTGGAATGAAATGCAGAATGACCTTGAAATCAGTCTATGATCTGGCCCTTGTCTGTCTCTTTGCACCCCCTTCCCCCCCTTCTCCTACGTTGCCCCTTGTCCCATATTTCAGCCACACTGGTTTCTTGTTCAAAGGACCAGGATTGTGCGTGTTTTTGTTCACTGTTCTCTTTGACAGGAATGACTCCTTGGCCCTTTGATCTCAACGTAAATGCTGTTGCCTCTGAAAACTTTCCTGACCCACTGGCTTTAGACCAGTGCCTTTAATACAGTTTCTCATGTTGTGGTGACCCTCCCCCCCACCATAAAATTATTTTCTTTTTTTTTTTTTTTTTTGTGGTCATCACTTCCCCCTGGTGGGAGTAGGAGGCCTAGCTTTGCTCCTGGAGAGCTGCTGCTGGATTTGAACTGCCAACCCTGTGGGCCGCAGTGCTGTATACAACCACTACGCCTCTGGGGCTCAGCCCCATAAAATTATTTTATTACTACTTCATAACTGTAATTATGCTACTGTTATGAATCGGGCAACCCCTGTGAAGGGGATGTTCCACCCCAAAAGGGGTCGTGGCCCAGTTTGAGAACCGACCGCTGCCTTAGAGTACTTCTTCTCCAGCACACACTATCTCTTGCACCTCCCTGTTTGCTTCCCCCAAAACTCTAGTTGCTGATTATGAAGTAAGTCACTCCCCACTAGAGTGTAAGCCCCTGGGTTTCCCTTCCTGAATACCACAATAGTGTTTGTGTCTCCAGCAGTTCTTAGCACACACATAGTATGCACTTACTATGTACTTGTTAAATTAATGAGAGAAATCAATACGCATATATGCATGATAAGTGCAAAGACGTCATGGAAGGTGCTGCAGGAGATTACCAGGGAACCTAATTCAGTATTGGGTAGTCCTGGAAAGACTGAAAATACCTGTCAGCATAAAGCTCACATAGATCATAAACAGAAACAAAGGTTTGAGTTGAAGGGGATGCTCCAGGTTCTCTGTGGTCATTTAGGGGCCCAGGTTTCTTCATTTTGCTCTCCCTGCCCTTGGATGTTGGCTCTGTTGATTCCTCCTGATGGACTGGGAAAGGAACACCAAGGGTGGTCGCATGTGGTGCCTTTCACTGGGGGAGGAGGACTGGTCAGAAAAACACCAGAGTAGAGTTTGAGCCAAAGCCGTGCAAACTGTCTCAGCCACACCGACGATGTGGACAGTGAGAAGCAGAGATGAAAAGATAGCTAGGAGTTAGGGCAAGAGAAGGCTAAGGGGGGCAAAAGGGGTTCCGAGGGGGAACATTCTGTGTGAAGGAACTCAAGCAGGGCAAAGTGAAGACTTCCCTAGGAACTGAAAGAAGTTCAGTTCTACCGGAAGAGAGAGAGCTCTGGGAGAAGATGGGTGGCGAAGATGGATGGCTGAGCTCACCAGGGGCCAGGTATTATAAACCTAGTTAATCCGAATGAGTGTTTAGACTTTATCCTAAGGGCTTAATCAGGGGACGAATAAGCATTTTTAGTACCTTCACTTGTAAGGTGGAGAAAAGGGTTGGAAGAGAGAAAGCTTCGAAGAGGAGTTTGCATGAACACTCTGGGGGAGATCAGGTTCAGCCGTCCAGACTGCAGCAGGAGTGGGGAAAGGGGTCCAACAAAGAGACACCTCGGTGCTCTGGGGAAAGCGTTGCTTCTCTTGCCTTATTTTTGTAGGCCAGTTACTCCTGTTGACCTATTTGACTGATGTGAATATATTTCAGTATGCTGGACAAGATGCCTGTGTGTATATGTTAGCTGAGGACAGGCTAGAGCAGTGGTTCTCCACCTTCCTAATGCCACAACCCTCATGTTGTGGTGACCCCACCCCCCAACCATAAGATTATTTTTGTCGCTACTTCATACCTGTAATATTGCTGCTGTTACGAATTGAGTGACTCCTGTGAAAAGGGTCCTTGCCCATAGGATGAGAACCACTGGGCTTGAGGAAGAAATCATCGCGTGCTCCTTATTTTAGCTATTTAGGTCACCAATTGTTGTTTTGAAAAGGCACAGATTAAAGGAAAGTGGCAGCTGTTTATTGTTGGTGTCCAAGAAAGATGCAAGTTACTGAGGGCAAATCATTGGAAAAACACTACCTTGGTTGTCCATCCAACAGTCCCACACTGGGTTATAATTGAAATCTTTATCATAAGATGACTCCTCTGTAGTGCCGATTGCGCGGGACACCAAGTACGTGTTTAATAGGTGGAACCTTTATTGTTTATGCCAGGGAGTAGAAAAGCTTTTCATTGGAATGTCTTTCGAAGTCTTGGATTCCAGCAGTTTAATCTTTTTAGCAATAAGTATTAACACTCCTCCTCCCCCTCCCAGCCATTGCCTATCAGCTCTGGTTTATGATTAACACAGTGAGCAAATTTGTTGTCATATTTAGATGGGCAAGTCCATGGAAAGTCCGGGGTTTGAAACAAAGGCATTATTTCCAGCTGTAGCCAAGAGGTGTAACATTTCCAGGAAGTCAGAAAAAAAAAAAGACCAAGTCCAATTATAATTTATTGGGAGCAATTCCCATGTGAATAAAAAAGAATTCATAACTTTCTGCATAGTGTGTTTCCACAGAAGTTAATTCTGTGCCATGTTTTTGCTGGGGGCGGTGGTCTTGTTTACCTTCTAAGAGACATATCTACCCATGTGCCTGGTTATCATTTTGTGGACATGCCCCCCCTTTCCCAGTGTTAGCAGAAATTGCTGTCAGTCAGCAGATTTTCAGAACACTGTTAAGTTGGAGTCGCCATTCAGCAAATTGAGTGTGTAGTTTTCTTTGTACTTTGTGCTAGCTTAGGTCAGAATGAACCTCAGTCACTTTGTTAGAGTCCTGGTGGGCTGAAGGATTAAGTGCATCCTGCATATGCTTGCTGTGGGGATGGAAGACCCCCGAAATGCTGCGTGGGTCTTTTGTTTTTCTCCCCTTGCCCCTCCCTGATAGATAAGAATTAGGTTTACATGTTCAAACTTCCTGACTAATTTCCTAGGACCTATGCTTGGGCAGTTATTGCAGTATGAAGATTTGAAACCATCAGTGCCTGTCACTTGGATCCTTGGGTGAAAATTGTCGATAACATTCTGAGAAAGGCATTCTTTTAAACCATTCTTTTAAATTAGAAGATCATTTTATTGGGGCCTCTGACGGATACATCAGTTGTGTCAAGCATATTTGTACACATGTTGCCACCATTATTTTCTAGACATTTGCTTTCTATTGAGCCCTGGGTCTCAGCTCCTCGGTTTTCCCTCTTCTCACTCCACCCTTGTGATCCCTTGATAAGTTACAAGTTAGCATTATTTTCATATCTTACACCGACCACTGTCTCTCTTCCCTCATGGTTTCTTGTTATTTCTCCCTCTGGAGGGTGACTCTGTGATAATGTGTCAATCATTGTGATTGGTTTCCTTTTTTCCCCTCTTCTCATCTTCCCCTTTCCCTTCTGGTATGACGACTACCATTTCTGTTCCTGGATTCAATGTAGCCTGACCTATCTCTTATCTGGACCTGTGCACATGCTCTGGCCAGAGGTGAAAGACAGTACTGGGGTCATGATAATGGGGGGTGAGGAAGCCTCAAGAAACCAGAGAGATACTGTGTTTCATCTGAGTTTTTGGTGGGCATCACTGCCTCTGGTGGTTGTGGGCACTACCCACTGCTGCTCCTGAGAGTCGCTGCTGGATTTGAACCGCCAAGCCCGCGAGCCGCAGTCCCAGGCTCAACCACTTACGCCACCGGGGCTCAGCCCTCATCTGAGCTTCATTGCACCCTGATTAACATATCCCTTTCTTGTGACCCTTCTGTGAGGGAATGTCCCATGGTTTACAGATGGGTTTTGGGTCAATGCTCTTACCCACCTCATATTCAGCAATATGTTTTTGTTTGTTTTATGGAAAGACATTCTTTTTAAAGCCTACTTAATTATAAGCATACTTAAAATTTGATACTATATTTTAGGAATTCTTTTGTGCCCTTTTACTATAGTCCTTCATATTTGCAGAAATAGCTACAAATAAATTTTATATCCAAATCCTTTTAAGCATATGCAGTTTGTGTTTATGATTTTTTACTTGCTGCATTGCTAAATCAAGTTATTCAACAGATGCAAAGGAAAACATTTCGTTTCGTTTTGTTTTGTTTTGTGGCATCACTGCCCTGGTGGGGGTAGGAAGCTTAGCCTTGCTCCTGGAGAACTGCTGCTGGATTTGAATTGTCAACTCTGTGGGCCGCAGTCCCGCACACAACCACTAGGCCAACAGGGCTCAGCCCGTTTTGGGTACGTTTTAACAAGTGTATATTAAAAGGAGTTCTTGAAGAGGGCAGTGGTGCCTTCCCCCCCAACAAAAGGAGTTCTTATATGTTTTTAAATTATTTTATTTAGTAATGTATCATTAATAGAACAAATGTATAGTAATAACATTAATGATAACTAAATTTAGCTTGAAGTTTACACCTTTTTCTCTTTAAAGTTCATATGAATTAGGAAAATAACTCCTTAAAGTATACTCAAACTGCATGTAAGAAATTGGAAATTAAGGTTTAGTCTTCGTTTCAGCTCTCTAGCCCAGTACAGATAGTGACTAGTTGCGCTCACTCAGCACAATGCAATGAACACAATTGCTCTGTGGTGCTCTGTTGCTCCTTGTGTTTATTCTCTCAGGACTAGTAAGATCCACTTATACTTTGTGGATTGGAGTAGAAACTTCCTTTCTAACTGAAGAACCGCACAGGAAAAAGTGAGGGACATTTTTGAAAGCATTTGAAAGTCTTATAGTTTAATGTTTCTTTAGTACTTTCACGCTGTAGCTTCACTTCTGGTAAGTGACCCCTAGTGGCACTGTTGAAACACCCAGCACAGGGCTGCTTTGAGTCAGAATGAACTTGATGGCAGTAGCTAGGTCTAGCTGAATATCAGTGGTAAGGATATGTATTAGATAATGGCACAGATAGGCCGGGCTCTTATTATTTAGGCAGCACATACTGAGTGCCTTGCTATTCCCAAGGAGTCCTGGCTGAAGCACTTGGAAAGTGGTGGTTGAAATCCACCAACCACTCCGCCAGAAGAAGCTGAGGGTGGCTACTTCTGTGCAGTTTCCGCCTGGGAACCCCTCTGGAGGGTCCTCTCCTTTCTGCGGGGTTTCTGGAGGTAGCATCAACTTGTGGACACCTCGAAATAACCAGGTATGGCCGGAGTTGGATTTAGGCTAGATGAGACAAACATTGACGTGGAATTGGTGAAATTGACCTTGTAGCTGGGAATATAGCAGTCAATGAATCATTAGAGGTTATAGGAAACGAACAAGGTGTTATGGGAGTGTTTATGGACGCAGGGAGAGGTGTTTGCAGTATGTGGTGAGGAGAGGTTGTCAGGGCATGGATATTTCCCAGCAGGTACCCCTGAATCAGGGCTGAAAGGTGACGGAGTACGGAGTAGCCATCCAAGAACTGAAAGCAGAACAGATGGCTGGGGTGGGGAATCAAGGTGGGAAGGCATTGGGAGGTAGTGGCCAAATGTGGAGAGTTTCTCAAGGCAGGTTGAGGATTCTGGACTGTGTCCAGAAAGTGGTGAAAGGTCCTGAAGGAAGGAGGGGGTGGTGGTGGTGTTAATGAGCTAAGCAGGCATCTCCCTGAATCTTTTCACTCTTTGAGTTGAGTCGGTTTGAGGAGATGGGTTTGGAGGCTGGGGACAATTTGAATGGAATGGTGCTTGGATGGGACCAGAGAAATGGCTTACTTGAAAATGCTGTCTTTGTAAGATGTGAACCTGCGCAGGCTCATGTGTTAGAGAGAATACAGGAGAGGAGTAGGTCAGGATAAGAATAGCCGTGTGCCAGGCACTCCGCACTGTGTGCATTAAATCATTGGGTCCTCAGACAAATCCCAGAAGGGGCAGATGTTAACTGCCATCATGTTAGAGATGAAGAGGAGTCCCTGGGTGGCACCATCAGTTAAGCACTCAACTACCAGGCAAGAGGTTGGTCATTTGAGCCCACTCAGAGGTCCTTCTGGAGAGATGCTGGGCAGGCTGTTGGTGAAAGGTCTTGTAAACCCCGTGGAGCAGTTGTGTTCAGACACATGGGGTGGATCCAAGTCAGAACTGACATGACTGCAGTTACCACATCAACCTGTCTCTGACTGCCGTCCAGCTGATTCCGACTCATGGGGACTCAGTAGGACAATGTAGAACAGGGGTCCTCAAACTTTAAATGGGATTAGTTCACTGTCCCTCAGACTGTTGGCGGACTGGACTATTAGTTAAAAAACAAAAAAACTATGAACAAATTCACTGCGGCCCTTCGGCTGGTATTTGGGACAGGCAGCGGCAGCAAAAACACCTGGCGGCCGGATAAATGCCCTCAGCGGGCCGCCTGTGGCCCGCAGGCCATAGTTTGAGGATGTCTGGTGTAGAACAAACTGTCCCTTTGGGTTTCTACGACTGTAAATCTTTATGGTAGAAAACAGCTGCATCTTATTTGAGTGTGAGCTGCTGGCTAGATTAATCCACTACACCACAGGCCTCTTAACAATAAAGAATAACCAATATCTCGATCCTTGAATTGATACTGACTCATATCAACTCAATCTGACAGGATAGAACTCCCCTGTGGATTGCCGAGACTATAGCTCTCTATGGGAGTAGAACACTCTCTTTCTCCTGCTGAGCAGCTGGGGGTTTCAATTCTGACTCATAGTCACCCTGTGTAGGACAGGATAGAAATAAATGCCCCTGTGGGTTTCTGAGACACTAAATCTTTATGGAAGTAGATAGCCTCATCTTTCTCCCTCGGAGTGGCTGGTGGTTTCAAATTGCTGACCTTGCAGCTCAGTGTACAGCCCTCTGCCTCACCAGAGCGCCTAAACATCCTAAATGATCAAATTGAGGCACTTTATTTTCCTGGTACTTTGGCTTGAGGAACTTGGCATTAGTTCGATTTCATGACTGAGCTACTGAGCTGGCAGATGGGATGAAGTGGAGGCAAGGGGTTAAGTTCAGTATGCAACCTTTTGAAGCTGAGATACCTGCATGCCAATAGCAAGTGGGTCCTTAGTTATAAGAGTTTGAAATTCGGGCTGAGCCCCGGTGGCGTAGTGGTTGTGCGCGGGACTGTGGCCCACTGGGATGGAGGTTCAATTCCGGCTCACAGGAGCAAAGGCTGGGCCTCCTACTCCCACCACCTGAGGGCAGTGATGCCTAAAAAAAGAGTTTGAAATTCAGGGAAGCCTTAAGATGTCTGAATTAGAGAAATATGTTTGATAATCTTTTGTAGATGACCAACCCTGGGGAGTGCTAATTAAAAGATGAAACATGTAGAGAGAGAAAAGGGGTTAGCCTAGAACCCCAGATATCGGGTGGTTGAGAAACAAAGGCCATTATGAAATGGCTTGTGTGCTAGGTCACATGTTTGGCCTTTATTCTCAAAGTATTCATTCTGGGTTTCTTAGCCTTAAGGTTTATTGGGCCTGAAGTGTCTTTGGCACCTCCATTCTGTCCCTCTATGTTTTGCTAAGTTGATACTTAAGTGCCTTGGCAGACTCTCCAGACAGCTCATCATTCTGACTGCTTTCTTCTGAATACTAGTGGTCCTTGAAAGAGGTGGGAGCCAGAGCTAAACACCATGTGCAATCAGAGGAGAGTGGGCAGCCTGTACTCGGTCCGTGATGCTCTGTAGATGAGATGCAGTTAGTCAGGGAGGGGAGGTAGACATTATTTACATCATGCTTCTCTGTTATCATCTGCAAGTGTATCTTCTATATGCGGCTGCTAAGCCTTGTGTCTCTTACCTTTGTGCTAGTCATATTTTGGGCCTCAGTATAGGGGCTTTTGTATTGTGTCATTTGCTAGATTTGCCTTCTAGTTTCTACCCTATTGTGATTATTTTTGAGGGGTGGGGTGGGGCAAGGGGCTGTTACTTAGCAAACTTAAGTATCCTGCCCAACTCACATTCATCTGAATTTTAGAAACATGTCCACTTGTAGTGAATTGATTGAAAAGTCATTCCAGACAGCAATGAAGACCGAGCTCTGACATGTACTCAGGAGTCAGAAGGCCTGTGTTTGAATTCCAGGGCTCCTGCTTGAATAGTGGTGTGAGCTGGGGCACTTCAACCTCTCTTCACCTTCCTTTCTTTAGCTGTAAAACAGAGATTTTGGGAATAGCTTTTCAAGGGTTGTGGTAAGATTGACATGAGTACTTCACGTGGAGCTAAAGACTGCTTCTGGTTATCATATGACCAGTCATCTAAGCTGTGATATTTTATAGACCATCATAGATGTTCATGCTCTTTACCAAATCTATCCATGCATTGACTGCATGCATTGACTGCATTAAGAATGCATAGTTAGACCCCAAAGGGTAACCTTCTGAAACAGAAGCACATTTTGGAAAAGGTATAAAGTAAAAAGTAGGGGCTGAGCCCTGGTGGCATAGTGGTTGTGTGCGGGGCTGCGGCCTACTGGGTTGGCGGTTCAAATCCAGCAGCAACTCTTCAGGAGGAAGGCTCAGACTCCTACTCCCACCAGAGGGCAGTGATGCTGCCCCCCAAAAATAAATACAGTAAAAAGTAGACCAGGTTCAGCTTATTTTATTTGTAGTTTTTCTAAACATGCTGGGTTGTTGTATAAGGTCTAATGTCCTCTCTCTCCCTCTAGGTATGGCATCACAGCTGCAGGTGTTCTCCCCCCCGGCAGTGTCGTCGAGTGCCTTCTGCAGTGCGAAGAAACTGAAAATAGAGCCGTCTGGCTGGGATGTTTCAGGACAGGGCAGCAACGACAAATATTACACCCACAGCAAAACCCTCCCAGCCACACAAGGACAAGCCAACTCCTCTCACCAGGTTGCAAATTTCAACCTCCCTGCTTACGACCAGGGCCTCCTCCTCCCGGCTCCGGCCACGGAGCACATCGTGGTCACAGCTGCCGACAGCTCGGGCCGCGCTGCTCCATCCACCTTCCAAAGCAGCCAGAGCCTGGGCCACAGGAACAACGTTTCCCTGCTAGAGCCCTATCAAAAATGTGGACTGAAAAGAAAAAGTGAGGAAGTGGACAGCAACGGTAGCGTGCAGATCATAGAAGAACATCCCCCTCTCATGCTGCAAAACAGGACCGTGGTGGGTGCTGCTGCCACGACCACCACTGTGACCACAAAGAGTAGCAGTTCCAGCGGAGAAGGCGACTACCAGCTGGTCCAGCATGAGATCCTTTGTTCCATGACCAACAGCTATGAAGTCTTGGAGTTCCTGGGCCGGGGGACATTTGGGCAGGTGGCTAAGTGCTGGAAGCGAAGCACCAAGGAAATTGTGGCCATTAAAATCTTAAAGAATCACCCCTCGTACGCCAGACAGGGCCAGATTGAAGTGAGCATCCTTTCCCGCCTCAGCAGCGAAAATGCTGACGAGTACAATTTTGTCCGTTCTTATGAGTGTTTTCAGCATAAGAACCACACCTGCCTTGTGTTCGAGATGCTGGAGCAGAACTTATATGATTTTCTAAAGCAGAACAAGTTTAGCCCACTGCCACTCAAGTACATCAGGCCAATCTTACAGCAGGTGGCCACAGCCCTGATGAAGCTCAAGAGCCTCGGTCTGATCCATGCTGACCTTAAGCCTGAAAACATCATGCTGGTGGATCCAGTGCGCCAGCCCTACCGAGTGAAGGTCATTGACTTTGGCTCTGCGAGCCATGTTTCCAAAGCCGTGTGCTCAACGTACTTACAGTCACGATACTACAGGCAAGTGACAAATAACTACAAATATAGTTAACATACATACGGAAGGGAGGGTTACAGGTAACAATGGGCTGGTTTATCTGCAGATCCGAGGAAGAAGTAGGACAGTGTGGTTTAGCTCAGCTCGTGTGTGTGATGAGCTGTGGAATGGTATCTGAATTCTGAAGTTTTATGTAGTAGTGGAACAACGAGCTCAGTCTAATTTGGAAGGTTGCTTGTTGCTTGTTGAATTATAGTAGCATGCAGTTCTTTAGGACCAGCCTACTAGTCCTCATTTTAAATATGTAAAGATTTGTGCTTCTTTGCAATGAATCTGGGCTTATGTTTACCTGCTCTCATCCCCACCAGCTCATTTCTTGGCAGGTGAAATGTCTTGGTACTAAATTCAGGCTTAGAATACTTGGAATTTACTAGACTACCCTGAATGGCCTTGACCCACATGCCTCATGCTTTAGTGGGTCATGTGTGCAGATGGGTACTTCTAACGTGGTTTTCTTCATAATAGGGAATGCTTGTGGGGCAGCATTTTAGTGTTACTATGTACAATCTTGTCTGTTCTGTAGCCAAGGAACATTCCTGAAAAAGGGAGAAAGCATTTATTTTGTGGGGAAGCTTTTAAAACGAGCACAATTTATTTCTCAGCACCTCCCTCACTTTTTCTAAATTTAGTCTTATTCTATGACAGTTTTGACATGAATCAGGTGGGGTGAAGGAATTCTGAACAGACTCTGATCTCTGGGTTTCATGCTGTCCTCAGCAGCCTTGGCCAGTTTTGAGACTCTCACCTTTATGACTTTATTCATGCATTTGCATATGGTGTTTTCCTTTCTTTGAGCCACTCTAAGTTACCCCCCCCCCCCCCCCAATCCATCCATCCAGACACACTGGACAGGAGCATGGAAGACTTCCTCTCTGCATCCTGTTCTGAGTGGGGCTGAGGAGACACCAGCAGCAGTTGTGGGATGAGGGGTGATCTGTCTCCCCTTTCTCCATTTGCTTTAGCCAGTGCCTGCAGTGCTCCCTCGTTTAACTGTCCAGAGACAAAGCGTTAACAGTAGTTTTCAGATGGAAAAAGAGAGGGCCTGATGGCATTGACTGTGTGTGTGTGTGTTTTTTTTTTAATTTAGTAAGAGAGAATTATTTGCACAAAACTTTTTTGATGGGTTTTTCTCTTCATGGGTAACACAGCTGTGAGGGGTATGAACCTCTGGGGGCGCATCAGCCTCCTTTCATGGACCAATGCTCAGGGTTAGACTGTGCTCAGGGTTAGGCAGTGGGTTTGGCTCGTGTTGTAGGGGCAAAGGTTCGCCATGCTTCCGTGGTCAGTGACTTTCTATTTTGAACAAACTATGTTCAAGCCAAACCACTGCTGCGGAGTCGCTTCCAACTGCGAGAACCCCCTATAGGACCAGGTACAGCTGGACCCATAGGCTTCCCAGGCTGTCATCTTTACAGAAGCAGACTGCCACAGCTTTCTCCCACAGAGGGGGAGAAACTTTTAGTGAACCAGTGAACACTTTAAACACCTTGCCACCAGACCCCCACCTCAGTGCTTCTCAGAAGTGGCTGGTACTGGCCCCTGGGGGGTGGCGGCGGGGGGGGCCCACTGGAACAATCCAGGAAGGCTGCAGCAGAACTCTCGCAGGAACGTTATTCATTGATAATGGGCTGGGGAGGGGTTTGGGAACACTGCTTCTTTTTTTCCTGAAAAGAGGATGATGGATGGTAGGCCCTAGAGCTTGGAAACTTTGGGCATGTCCCAAACCAACTAGCTGGTCTTTATTTCAGTCTACCATCACTTTGTTATATATGTGAGGACAAGATGTAGAGAAGGAAAGTATTTTTTCAGTTTATGTTAGACAATACAAACAATTTCATTTCCTCTGGTGGTGAAACTTCAGTTTGACCTCAGCCACAGAGGCCAGAAGCTAAATTTTCTGTAATATCTCTGATCTGGGGAGTAGCTCTGTGCCCCTAAAGTGGGAAACAAGTGCACACTCCTGGAAATGGCTGGAGAATGGTTTGTGCTGCAGCATGATCCTAACCTTTGCTTGCTCCGAGCCCCAGGGAGAGGGATGGCTACAGAGCCGGAGAGGATGTTGCCAATGTAAAGAACTTTGTTGTTGGGAAATTGCAAAGTGGGGTGGGGATGGGGGGAGGGAGTGATTATTTCCACCATCTAGCCCCAGTAAGGAATCCTGGTGGCACAGTGGTTACACATTAGGCTGCTGACTGCAAGACGCACTGTTCAAAACCACCAGCTTCTCAGAAGAAAGATGAGGCTTTTATTCCTGTAAAGAGTTAGTTTTTGGAGATCCACAGGGGGTGCCCTAGCCTGTCCTTTAGGGCTGCTTTGAGTCAGAATGGACACAATGCCGTGGGCTGTTTTGTTTTTGTTTGGCCACAATGATAAATGTTTTAACCTTGCAGAATAAGCTGTGTCCAAAGAGGAGACCTAACATAGCCAAAGTGCAATTCCATTTTCCTCCTGGAGGAAGAAGTGCTGCCAGTCGTTTTGTTCTCTTTACTTTTCCTTGGACTGTCATTGGCGATCTTTTCTCCTGCCCACTGATGAGGATGTCAGAGCAGGAAAGAGGAGTCTCTGACTCAGTCTCCTTATATCCAGATGCAAATCCTCACGCTTCAGTGCAGAGAGTTTGTATTAAGGGACCGAGAAAAACAAGGGGGAGGCCAAGGGGGAAAAGAAGCTAGAGGCCTGAAAATCTTTCCAAAAATTGTAATCTGAATTTAGAGTTGAAAATTGTCTGTCTTTAGCCACAAACGTGTACTAGTGATTCCTTGCTGTTTCTTTTACAAGCGAAAACAACAGCTTCCTGGGGTGGCGGGGTGTAGCGTTGGCAAGGCTAGCATTGCCAGGCTTACACGGCAGTGGGAAGTCGTCAGTGGACTCTGTCGTCATCATCATTGTAATTATTTGCCTTTAGTTACCTATTTGGTTGTTTCTTGCCTTTTTCTGTGTGGCTGATGTGATGGGATTTCTGTTTTGAGTGAACTTTTGCTAAGATCCCTTGTTGCCTTTGTCGTCCCTAGAGTGCGGTGAGACCTAATGGAAAAACGGATTCCTCTCCAGCTAATCTTCAGTTTTATTGTTTTAAATGGGGATTGGGAGCTGGAAATAGTGTTTTTCATGTTTTTCCCTGGAGCTTTAAGCTTTAGAAGCCCAGCAATTATTGATGTCATTGCTACCGTTTTAGAGGAATGATATTGTGGCCAGATCACTCCCGGTGACCTACCTCTTGGACTTCAGAATGTCTTCTTAGAATGGTGGGAGTGGCAGCATCAGCCCACCACTCCCGGATTGAGGCTGAGGAATGTTCTAAGCCCAGTTTTATTTTGGTCCAAAGCCATGTGCATCCTCCCTGCCAGCTATTTCTGGCACTGTCATGGACTTGGAAATGAGTGATTCTGCTCACTGAGAGTTTGCTCCTCTTCAATTTCAGGAAAGCTTTTATATGGTTTCTGAGTACTCTTGCCCTCTAGTTTATTAATGTGCCCACCACACTGCAATGTTATTTTTAAAGTGTGCCACACCACTGGGATTTAATTGAACTTTGAAATTCTATCAGAAATGTGTGGCTCTAGCCACGTACCATAGGACTATCACTTTTTGTTTCTTTGGCTAACAAAACCAGTTTCCCTAAGACAGCGTAGACACGGATGATCATGAGTCCACCCATAGCTGTCAAGTAGTGTCAAATGAAATAGGCGGGCATCTTCTGGTACAGCGCAAGAATCAGGAAAGCTTCCAGATCCTGAATAGCCCTTCACTTTTCCCTGTTTTCTAAGAGTGTCTAGATACATTTTTACATTTTACAGGATGTTTTTACATAGGGAGATACTTTGTATCTTCTCTCCCTAATCCTTGCTGCCCCTAGCCCTCACAAAAGGTAACAGTAATCACTTACTGTAGTAAAAGTTTGAGATACTTAGTATACATTCCGTTTAGAGACACTCCCCCGCCAGATGGCTCTTTGTGGAGAGTCAGAGGGATCTGAGCTAGCTAATCTTGGGTTTCCAGACAAATCTAAATTCAGTGACTTGTAGGAAGAAAAGGAAATCATTTCGAGAAGATGATCACGTATTTAAAAACTTCGATTCCAGAGGCCAACTGCTTGGGTGCCATTTTTTTTTTAACTCATTGTGTGACCTTGGGCAAGTTACTTACCCCCTCTCAGTGTCCAGCTTCTTTCTCTTTAAATGAAGAGACCTGGTTACGCTTTGGACTGCTAACTGGAAGGTTGGCTGTTAGGAACCACCAGCCTTTCCACGAGAGAAAGGCAAGGCTGTTTAGTCCCATAGAGAGTCACTGTCCCGGAGCCCCACAGGACCAGTTCTGCTCCGTCCTACAGGGACTTTAATACCGTAGTGAAACTGCTGAATGACGGTGAGAATGTCTCATTCTTTAGAATCTATGCGTGAACATTATTTATGCACCACTAAGAAAGTACAAACACTGCCATTAAACTGAAGCATACCACTATTGATGAATCATCTTAATTTCAGAGGCATTAAAATGGGAAAAAATGTGCATCTTAGAATTGATGGGGAAATAAAAGAATTGATGGACGAGAGTTAATAGTGCTTTGTAAGTACGCTTGTTGTAAGGATTAAATAAGTTGGCACTTACAAGAACTTAGACCAGTGTGTGACACATATTAAGCACTCAGTGCCATCCTATTATTATTGACAGAGTTTTGCGTAATGCTTCTTTATCATCCCCCTTTGAACTCATTTATCTATTGATTTTCATTATGCTTTGAAAATTGCCCATATCTTGGTCACATAGTGGCTAAGTTCATAGCTACTAACCCAAAGGTTGATACTTCAAACCCACCAGCTTCTCAACCAGGACAGTCTGTTTTCAGAAAGACTTAAAGTCTCGGAAGCTGCAGGGCCGCGTTTAAATCAGAACAGGGTCTCACCCCGTGGAGCCAGGGCAGGTCTTCCTTGTATGACCACTGTGAATTGGAATGGAACTGATGGCAGTGCGTTTGGTGTACCACTGTGCCAGCCAAATAGATTTATACATTTTATTTATTAAAAGACTATGTAATTCAAATCACAGCCCTGTTGCTTGACTTTTGTGCTTTGGGGGAAGTGATTTACTTTCCTATTGCCTCAGCATCCTCTTCTATAAATGAGCTGAAAATTGTACCTGAAATATGCTTCATAGATAAAATTCATATTGTGATCTTTTCTTGAAGTTTCTTTAGAGCAGGGGTGTCAAACTGGCAGCCCGCGAGCCTCAAGCGGACCCCAACTAATTTTTGGGGCCCCTGATGCTCTGAAATAAAATGAAAATTAAAAAAAATTGTTATGAAGAAAATAACACTTAGAGAATATCAAAGCAATCCCCCCCGTACACACAATATCCCCCCGTTAACCCATTAACTACCAAAGACGAGTAAAATTAAAAAATCAAAGTTGCTCATTTTAGTTGAGCTTGACAACTCTGCTTTAGTGTTATGTTTATCACCTAGCACATTAATGGAAATAAGTATTTGCAGAAGCACACCAGAAGTTCAAAGTTTTACAATAATGATAAGTATGATGCTAGTTACCATATTTAATACTTCCTTAGGACTTACTGTGTACCAAAAAGGAGTCCTTGTTGCACTGTGACTGAGCCTTGGGCTGCTGGTAACCTCCTCTAGGTCAGTGGTTCAAACCCACGGGGCACACGGAGGGAGAAAAATGAGATGGTCTACTCCTGTGAAGAGTGAGTGAGTCTTTGAAACCCTCAGGAGCCACTCGACGGCGTCCTATGAAGTGAACTTGACTGCAGTAGATTTGGGTTTTCACTTATCTGCTGGGCACTGTTTTAAGAGCTTTAAAATACTAATTTTTTAGAAACCTCCCCACAGCCTTAAGAGAAATGTTCTTGTATTATCTCTGTCGGCGAGCAATCTGAGGCATAGAGATTCACTTCCCTTGGTGATAGTGTAAATGATGGATTTGGGATTCAGATCCTAATAGGCTGGTGCAGAGTCTGCCTCAACCACCACATCCCTTCAGAAGTAATTTTTATCACAAACGAATACTTAGTACCAGGCCCTTTACATTTTTTCTAATTATGGAGGTGTTTGGCATTTTAACCGCAGCCTGTGACCACCCCCCACCCCACCCCGCCCCCCTAATGTCGAAAGTTTAGAAAGTTCTTAAAACCTAAGTTCTCTTCCCAGGTTTGGTATAAACTCACCAGAAAGACCAGCTTCAACCAATATAAGGTTATTTAATAAGGCCCTGATGTCGCCTACATATTGTGATGGCATATATGTTTCTTTCCCTTTTTTTGCATATATGTTTAATTGCAAAAATAGTAATGTGTTTGATTGTAGGGTTATGATTAGCATATGAAACCTATATACTATATTACTTTTCTGAAATGAAAATATTTTGAATTTCAAACACATCTCACAGCACGAGTTTTGGATGATAAACTGTGTTCTAGAGGCTGCTCTTAGTTTCATTAAATAACTGCATCTTTAACTGTCACTAAAGTGAGACTTGGTCAGTGTAGTTAATTTCTCGAATGTTTATTTTATCATAGCACGTTTTTTCATTTTTGTTAGAGCTCCTGAAATTATTCTCGGATTACCATTTTGCGAAGCCATTGATATGTGGTCACTGGGCTGTGTGATAGCTGAGCTGTTCCTGGGATGGCCTCTTTATCCTGGTGCTTCAGAATATGATCAGGTAAGTGCTGGGATTGGCTGGAGCTAGAGAACAGAGTTCCTAGTGGAAGAGACCCAGAGGAAGAGAAGTGCTGGTGAGGTAGGTGAGTGACAGGGGGAGAACAGTTCTATCACAAAGAATTGCTTAAAGAGCAATGTGGATTTGCCTCTGGCACATCCCCTGTAGCCACAGATGAGGGACGCAGAGCAGCCTTATTATCAAATTGTTGTAAACCTGATTATTGCTGTATCAAACTGATGTGATATGATACGGGGTCACTTGCTCTCTCTCTCTCTCTCTCTCTCTCTCTGTCTCTCTCTACCCACCCTGAATTTCCTTTAACCACAAGTATTTCTTATTCCATGAAAGAAATTTCGTCTCTGACTTTTAAAAATATTAATGCTGGTCTTTACTTTCTGATTTTATTTTTATCTTTACATTATTATTTTTTTGTCATTTTGTCTTTCATTTTTTTTTTTTTTGAGTTTCCCAGTCTTGTGAAGCATAGAAGGAATAGATTCATAGAGACAATAACAGATGGGTTTTGTCATCAGTTTGTAAGGGACATGGAGATTGGCGGTGGGGAGGATAAGGGAATTTGGGAAGCAAAAAAATACATGCTGGAGGGAAAAGGGAACACTCGAATTGATTGTGATGATGTAATACAACTTTTAAAAAGCATTTAACAATGGAAATGTGTGAAATGTGAGGACTATGAAGAAAACTACTAAAAACTAAGAAAGAAAACCAAACCTGACCAGTGATTACCATGAGTTGAAGGAGAAACAGTTTTGGTGTAAGGGGTATTGAATTTATTACTGAATTTATTGAATCTATGTTAATGGTGGTGGAATAACTTGGAAAAGTATGTCAATGATGGTAGTACAACAGGAAGAGTATAATCAATGGCACTGGACGTTGAAGTTGAATTGGAGAATGTTTTGTCATGTATATTTTTGCCACCATTTAAAACAATTACATTAATTTAAAAAAAAGTAATACATTTTTCTCTTACTGCTTTTTGGTCTGACGTATTTGCAGTTCAAAAAAATTAAAAATTTTATTGTATGTTGTTCAGATGATTCCTTTCCAGCTCTGGAGTGGTTTGTTAGAGGCGCAACCTTGGCTGATGTATCTTTTGAGTTGAGATAGGATAGAAAAGTAAGAATAAAGGATTGAAATTTTAAGAATGAATGGAGAAGATAGCAATGGGCTTTGGTTTTTTTATATGTGGCACAAATCTGTCAAACTGAAACACATGTGGCCAAGAAACTGTCATGTGTATTGAAAATAAAATTTTCTTCTCCCGCAAAATAAAAATTTAGGAGGGAAATCATTGAGGTGTAAAGTATTTTAATAAATTAACTCAAAGGAGGCAAGTTTTGGGAGAC
>PVJH01033946.1:0-21123 GCA_004026705.1 Nesogale talazaci | reverse complement strand
TTTTTTTTTTCTGGTGAGGGAAGACTCGCCTTTTCTTTTTATTTTATTTATTTATTCTTTCCCTGTACTTTCTCCATTTACCTAACCACTATCTATCTGTGCATTACACATATGAAGGGTATAATACATATCACTAACCAACCTCCCCAGGAACAGTAAGCTCAGGTCACTCCATCTTTTTCCCAAATCTCAGCCACCTGTTTAGTTGTCATTCAAAGGGTTCCTTGACTCTGGGCTTTAGAGAAGGTCAGAAAGAATTTAAGAGAAGTCACTGGACTCACACTCAAGAATAAGACCTACATACAACCAACTCTAGCATCCTGTGGTCATTCTGACCCAGCCACTGGGCAGCACCACACTCTTTGCCCTGCCCCTTTGCTCCTCTTGTGGGTAGATGCACCTACCTGGTGCAGGTGGGATGCTGCCTGATGCCAGTTTCAGGCTCCAGGGAATGTGCACATCCACCCAGACTCTGCTCTGTCTCTCCCACTTGACAACTCCAGGACCTTGATATTACTTTTTAACCCTTTCTTCTTGTGAATTGGCTGAGGAGCTGGCCAGGTTTCCATTCAGGAGTGCACATACATGTGTTTCTCTCATGCATTGCAATCCTCTTGATGTACCAGAGGTGGCAATCTTCTGTTAACTTGTGCAGGGGCGGAGTCTAGTCTGTCGATTAGGTCTCAGCTTGATGACTTCATTTGGAGATAGATAGCTCACTAGAGACCAGATACACTTTCTGCTTGTCTCTCCCTGTGAGACATTCCTGTTGACAAGTGCCAGAGCCCTAAAGTTAGAGGAGCCACATATAGACCCACACCAGCACTCAGATGCTTTCACTGCCACTGAATCCACAAGACTTTTCACCCAATGGCCTATGGTCTTCCTACTTTCTGTGTCATTGCAGGTGTTGCATGGATCTGGAGAGGAAAATGTACAGACTCGTATTAGACAGAAGGGCTAATATCAGACTTATTGACTTGATCTGGAGTGGGCTGGGATTTTACTTTTATTTTTTCTTGTTAAAATCATTTTATTAGGGGCTTTATACAACTTTGATCACAATCTATATATACATCCATTATGTCAAGCAAATTTGTACATTTGTTGCCTTCATCAATCTCAAGACATTTGCTTTCTATTTGAGCTCTTTGTATCAGCTTCTCACTTTTCCCCTCCCTCCCTGTTTCCCCCTTCCTCCTGAAGCCTTGATAATTTATTATTAATATTTTGTCATATCTTACACTGTCCAATGTCTCCCTTCACTCGCTTTTCTTTTGTCTAGTCCCCAGAGAGGGGGTTATACATAGATTTTTGTGATCAGTTTCCCCTTTCTACCTCACCTTCCCTCCACCCACTGCCATTCTCACCACTGGTCCTGAAGGGATCATCTGTCCTGGATTCCCTGAGTTTCTAGTTCCTATCTATACCATTGTACATCCTTTGGTCTAGCCGGATTTGTAAGGCAGAATTGAGATCATGATAGTCAGGGAAGGAAGCATTAAAGAATTAGAGGAAAGTTGTATGTTACATTGTTGTTACGCTGCACCCTGACAGGCTTGTCCTGTCCTCCTGTAAGAGAATGTCCAGTTGCCTACTGAGGGGTTTTGGGTCCCCACTCTGCACTCCCAATCATTCACAATGATAGGATTCTTTGTTCTTTGGTGCCTGATACCTCTGACATCTTGTAATCATACAGGCTGGTGTACTTCTTCCATGTGGGTTTTGCTGCTTCTGAGTTAGATGGCCAATTGTTTACCTTCAAGCCTTTAAGACCCCAGATGCTAGATCTGTTGATAGCTGGGCACCATCAGCTTTCTTCATCACCTTTGTTTATGCACCCATTTGTCTTTGGTGATAGGATTGGAAAGGTGAGCACACAATGATATTGTTTTTTGCTCTTTGATGTCTGATAGCTGATCTTCTTAGCACCTTGTGATCACACAGGTTGCTGTGTTTATTTCATGTGGACTTTGTTGCTTCTCAGCTCTATGGATGCTTGTTTTTTTTCTTCAAGTTTTTAAAGACTGCTTTATTAGTATATAACTCATACATTAAACAAGTCAGTAATCCAATCACACAGAGTTGTGCAGTCATCACCACAATCAGTTTTAGAGCATTTTCCTTATTCTTTTATTCATCACTATTAGCCCCCTCTTGCCCCTCAACCTCCTCTACAATACTCCCAATGAACAATTATTCCAGTTCTCATCTCTAAAGAGTTACTTATTCTGGATTTCTTTTTTTATTGTTATCTAATCATTTTATTGGGGACTCATACATTGCTTTTGATCATACATAGTTCAATACATAGTTACATATACTGCTGCTTGTTTATCTTCAGGGAGGTGTTCTTAATATTCAATTACTGTTTAATATATCACTCATTCTTATACACATATGAGTGTCCGTGAATTTGTTTCTCTCATCTACCTGGACTAACACACCAGCCCTGGCTCCACTTCCTCCCTGTGTTTCCTGTTTGCATTCTTCCTACTTTTCTAACCCTTCTGCAACTCGTCCTTGAGGAAAGGCTGCCTTCTTGATTTCAAATGGTGGGTTACGCTAAGGAGAGGGTGCTTCCCTAGTGTCATTGCGCACTGTACAGGCCTGTCTCTGGTTTGGCTGAAAATGGAGCTGTGGAGGTGAGTTCTGTTTCAGACTGGAAGGGTGACTTAGGGTCATAGTCTTGTGGATTTCACTGATAGTCTCTGGTCAGTATGAGTGATCTCTTTTTTTTTATCATGACCTTGAGTTTTTCTGCACATTCTCTCCCCACCCTCCCATCCAGGATCTTCTTGGGTGATCCCTCTGAGAGTAGTTGGGGATAGAAGCTGGGCATCATCTAGTTCGTCTGGCCTTAGGAGGAAGGGGCTAATGCTTGCTCATTCCATCAGTCCTTTGGATACATGGTTTCCATGTGTCTTCAACTTCCATTAGTCTTCTTTCCTCCAGACAAGAGAAGACCAACAACTGCAGATTAAAGGAACACTCACAAGCTTTTAACACTCCAGTTGCTACTCACCAAAGTAGGATATGAAGTATTATTGTCTTGTGGATTATGTTAGACCAATTGACCATGGTGAAACCTAAAACTTTCCTCTTGAGAACTCAGGCCCAAGGACTCATTCCAGTAAGGTGTTTGGTGAGCTCTAAGAAGTTTTCACGACTTTGTCTTTTATGTGCTCGACCACATCGATGACATACCTGCTGCAAAGGTAAATACCCACGTTCAAGTTTCCTCTGTCAGGTCTATGTATAATGGGCAGCCTCCCACCCTCCTTCCTTTACCCGTTCAGTCTGCATGTCTATCCATGCATCTACTCATAGCTCACCCGAACTGCAGGATGGTGTACACAACAGTATCTACCTCTGTTGCCTTTCACACTGACTCTCCTGTCAGTGTTCAAACTTGTCTTTGGAAGGAGCCTGACCACTTCCTGCTCATCCTTGTTGTTAGTCGCCACACAGTGGCCACTCCATGTGCAAGGGGTGGAGAGGGTTGCCCAGTCCTGTACCATCATCTGGGACTCAACCTGTTGTGATCCATTGGGTTTCCATTAGCTGGAAACTAGATCACCAGCCCTTTCTTTCTAGCTCATCTTCAACTGAAACCTATATGGAAACTTGGATAGTAGCCTGAGGGCTTCCACTGACACACCAGTGGTGGTTACACATGAAGTGCCATGACTGGCGATCAAACTGGGCTCTCCTACCTGCAAGAAGAGACTTCTAGCATTGGCACACCAGTGCCCCATTTCCTATCTGAAGAACCAGGCTCAAGTCTCCCATTGCAGAGAAACATTGACCCCTGACATTGCTGGATGAGCCTGTGTGGGTCTCATACAACACAACACTTACTGTTCTGTGTTTATGTAACTGTTTGCCTAGCAGTCAATGAAGTTCTTGGAAATGTGTCTTGCTCAGTACAGAGGAAGATCCTTTAAGATTATTTGGAGGAGTTTGGATGAAGAGGTTAGCTCAGTGGCCCAACAAGCATCACCGAGCTTCAAAAACCATCAAATCTCTCTGAGGCGCCATGCCTGTGACCTTGCTTTTCATTCAAATAGCCACGGTGCCCAAAAGATGACTTCTCACTGCTCCCAACAGAAAGGGTGGATGTGTGTGCAGTCAGCTCTCAGTCTCTCTGGAGCAGCAACGGGAAACAGTGGAGCTTGCAGGATGACTTGTAGACATTCCGTTTTTCCCACATACAAAACTGAAATTCTAATCACCATCACGCCTGAAGAGTGTTGGCATAATTATCTTAGTCTTTAATTAGAAGGGGTGGTGGAGGTGGTAGAAACACCATCTGCATTCACCCAGAAGCACATGCAGGGTTGAGATCAGACCGTCTGGGTGTTTGGGACACAAAAGAAACCTTTGAGCACTCTGATTTGAACACAGGAGTGTCAAGAACCCTCCGAACAGAGCCAATCCCCAACGTGAGCCAGCGTTTCCATTCAGTAGGCATCAATGTGCCTCTTTAGTGGTTTTTCAGAATCCCAGGAAATTGTGATTACATGGCATTGGCTTTTCATTTTCTAAAGAATGGAGGAAAAGCATGAAAGTCTTCCTAACAATATGAAGGAAAAGAGTGAAGAAAAAAGTATCTGGAGTTTTTGGTAAACTTCTGCTGTTCTCTGACACATGAGACAGAAGATGCCATTAAGATGCTACACAATTATACATATAATTGTAGCTCAGGACTGCCAATGCTGGGGAGATTACAGCCTTATCCAGGCAGAAAAAGACCCCCAAAGGTTTATTGTTCTTCCTGTACAGACACTTCATCAAGGATGGTATTCATTCTGCAGAAAAATCATGAATTTATTTCCCATTCCCTGGTAGATGCTCTCATTTTTCCTGGGAAAGCAACCTTGCTTTGGGATATGGGAAGGGGATGACATATTTCCAAATGACTCAGAACATTTCACTGTGGGTTTATTTGATCTATTTGCTTCTGTACATGTTACATGGGGGAAAGGACTCCATATTCCATTGTGGGGACAAGTCGTGGAAATAGCATTGACCTGACTATGTGGTAAGTGTCAACAAAAAGCACTAAGATTAGGGCTCTCAGGACAGAGATTCCTGCAAGGGATGGAGAAAAAAAAAATCACAAGCTCTTGTGGAGAAAAATAAGGATCAAAGCTCCCACTACCCACACCACTTTATCAATCTGATGCCCTGGAAACTTACCAGATTGTTTTACTAAACACCTCAAGGGCTCCAAGCCAGTGCCCCTGAAACATGCATTAAGGTTTACTCAGAGAGGGAATTATCTGCTCAAGATGCAGATTCCCAGGCTGCTCTCAGATCCCAGGAGTCACTCTATCAAAGTTCAACTCAGGAGTCACTATTTTATTTTATTTCTTTATTTTTTAAATATGGACTGCTTCACGAATTTGCATGTCATCCTTGCGCAGGGGCCATGCTAATCTTCTCTGTATCATTCCAATTTTAGTCTATGTGCTGCTGTAGCGAGAACAAGGAGTCAGCATTTTTTTTTTTGGTGGCATCACTGCCCTGGTGGGAGTAGGAAGCCCAGTTTTGCTCCTGGAGAGCTGCTGCTGGATTTGAACTGCCAACCCTGTGGGCCGCAGTTCCACACACAACCACTATACCATCAGGGCTCAGGCCCAGGAGTCTGCATTTTAAAAAATACATCAGATAATTCTTATTGAAGAATCTGTGGTGAACTCATTAGGAAATATAGCTGACCCTATTTTATCAACCTACTTGTGCTATTCACCTAATAATAAACCCTCAGTTGCCCCCCTTTATTGAAGTAGTTTTATTCATTGTATTAAGATTAATTTGTCTCATGTTTCTGCACAAATAAATGATCCCTCTTCCCCCAACACACTTTATTTTTACATTGTCCTAATGGCCAGAGTGACCCAATGGCCACCCAGCATCACGTGGCTGGAGGCCGGAGGCAGATGAAGTATAGACATTTTAGCAAAACCCTACAATAGTAGCAGATATCTTGAAGCAATCTACATTGGAGAGGTTTCCTCTAACCTGCCCATCTCTTTATTCTGCAGTAATGAAGAAAAGTGCATACATGGGTCAGTCAAAAACATCATGACGTAGACGTCATTTCCGTGAAACAGCTCATTGAAACATGCTAGCAGTGATTGCTGTCGTTGTGTGGCATCAAATAGGCTCAGACTTGTAGCCACCCAGTGTCCAACAGAATGAAACCTATGACAGGTGAACTAATAGTGAGAGAGCTTCAAGCAGCACAGCGTCTAGTGACATGCAAGCCAGCACAGCGTGACAAACTGACAGGCAAGTGGTGGCCAACAATCATTATTCCCCCAGGAGAAATACACCCTAAGATTATAATTCCCAAATTTATAAATGTGATAAAGCCATTGACTTCAGTTCTTCATGATTCATAACTCCAATTGCCCAGAATATGCCACCAGGAAACTTGAGGGAACATATCACAGAACAATATGTATTTATGGTTTATTGTTTATCTCCCCTACTATAAAGGAAAGTCTTTGAGTGTTTATTTTGATGCTATGTCAGCACATAGTAGCTACTCAATAAAATTTGCCAAACAAAATTAGAAGATCATATTCCCTTAGAATTTATGAATAAGAGTGAGAATATATATGCATTTATTATCCAATCTATATCTTTGAAGCATATCACATGCATTGTTTGTCTCTTTCTTTGTTTTATTGTGATAAATATGTATGTAATGAAACAGTTGGTGTGTCAACAATCTTCACATGCAACTTATTTGAAATATGCTTATCATACTTATCCACTCTTAACCATTCCCCGCATTTTTCATCACCCATACCAGAAGTTCAAGGAGCCCTAGTGGCTGGGTGGGTTAGGCATTGGGCTGCGAATCATAAGGTTGGTGGTTCTAATCCTTGAGTTTTTCTGGGAAGATGGAACTTATCTGGTCCTGTGAAGGTTTCATCTCAGAACCCCAATGAGTCAGAATAGAATGTTGGTACTGGGCGGGCAACAGAAGCTCAGTGCCCTCTCAGATCATTGAGTTCTTAGGGGTTACATGTGATATTGTGTGACCTCTATTCTCTTCCATGTCCAGGTCAATGAGTGTTAATCTGTCAGTCATATATCTCAGTTAGGTGTTGTTCTGCACCTCATTTCTCCATTAAGGAGTTTCTGTCTTCAGTGTGAACAGCGACGTGATTGATATAGAAAAAAGAATGAATGAGATTTTCTTGGATTTCCCATATAAATCAGTAGAGTGCCTGTGGTCAGGGTAAGCTTTGGATTGTTAACCAAGCCCAAGGTCAGCCATTCAAAGCCATCAGCTGCTCTGTGGGAGATGACACTGTCTGCTCCCAGAAAGATGGACAGCCTTGAAAACACTAAATAGGGTCAGTATGAGCTGACTCCTTAGCAATGGATATTGGTATTGGGTGTCCCGTGATGTTAAGAAATTCTTTTACTTAAAAAGTGATTGCAGTAAAGTATAAGCCATTAGAGAACTCTATCGATTTCCAGTATCTTCTTTATACAGTTTAGACAAGCAATACTTTAAAGATGCCTTTTAGGATTTTAAGAGTTAGCAGCAGCTGAGCCCTGGTGGCGTAAGTGGTTGAGTGCGGGACTGCGGCCCGTGGACTTGGTGGTTCAAATCCAGCGGTGGCTCTCAGGAGCAGCGCTGGGTGGCGCCCACGACCACCAGAGGCAGTGATTGCCCCCCCAAAAATCATGAATCCATTGCTTTATTTAACAACAACAACAACAACAACAAAGAGTTAGCAGCTTCTCTCCAGATTGGGAATTAGTTTGTGAGCTTGCCACCTTCCACCTCCTTTAATATCCCTTATTTTTTATTTTATTTTTTCTGACGGGAGTGGGAGGCCCAGCCTTGCTCCTGGAGAGCTGTTACTGCTTTTGAACCGCCAGCTCTGTGGGCTGCAGTCCTGCACACAACCACTGCACCACCAAGGCTCAGCCCTAATATCCTTTATAGCATCAATAATACTACAAAGAGATCATTGAAACATGGAGGTAAAAATAATGGAATATATTGATTAAATTATGGACTGCTAGTTAGAAGGGCCAAGTTCAAAACCACCAGCCACTGCAAGGGAGAAAGAAGAGGCTTTCTACTCCCTTTAAGAGTTACAGTTTAAGACTGAGCCCCTGGGGCTTAAGTGGTTGAGTGCAGAACTACAGCCCACGGAGTTGGCGGTTCGAATCCAGCGGCGGCTCTCAGGAGCGGCACTGGGTAGCGCCCACGACCACCAGAGGCAGTGATGCCCACAAAAAAGAAAAAGAGTTACAGTTTAGTGCTCACTTCAGCAGCATATATAAAAAAGTGGAATGATCCAGAGAAGATCAGCATGGCCCCTGCGCTAGGATAACATGCAAATTCGTGAAGCGTTCCATATTTTTTATTCAGCTGCTTTTGTGTATAAAGCTCTTTCTTATAAACACACACACACACACACACACACACACACAAAGGGTTACAGTTTAAGAAACCCACAGGGGCAGTTCTACACTGTCCTAAAAGGACATCATTAGTCAGGCTTTATTCAATGTAGTGAGTTTATTTATATATATGCATATATAAATAAATGTTTCACTTATACATACTATAAAATGCCATATAAACATAATATAAACTATGTGTGTGTGCATTTTTGTATATAAATTTATATAATAAATTTCTCTCCTTCCTATAAATCTGTGTATGTATAGGAGAGACTTCTACATCAATTTATTTTAAGGAAATGGATTACACAGTTGAGGATACTGATAAGTCTCAAATCTCTTGGGTCAGGCATCAGACTGAAGGCTTCTCCTGACTTTTTAACCCCAAAGCTAAACGTGAGAAACAGGCATCCAGCTCACAAGAATCAAAGATCAGAGAAAACAATTCAAATGCAGGATCTAGGGAAAGCAAGCTTTGCCAGAATATTGATATCTATTGGATGCAGCCCACACCCCAAAGGAAACATTGACTTTCCTTTTTTTAATTTTTAAAATTTTTTTATTTTAGTCTTTTTTTAAGGCATCACTGCCCTCTGGTGGTGGGAGTAAGAGGCCCAACCTTTGCTCCTGTGAGCTGGAATTGAACCTCCATCCCAGTGGGCCGCAGTCCCGCGCACAACCACTACGCCACCGGGGCTCAGCCCTGGAAACATTGACTTTCAAATGAAGAAATGCTCAGATAAAATCACACAGTGGAGGATGATTACATTATATTACATGAATGAGTAATCCGTTCAATATCTGTCACTGGGAATCATCGCTTATTCAAGTTAGCACAAAGCATTAATAATCACAAGGTTATTTGCTATTGATACTGGGAATGAAAATTTTATTTTAAATGTATTCCACAAATAGCTTCATAGTTAATTTTATAAGTGTCACTTTAAATGTGTGTATAGTTGTTTTCATAGAAACTCCTTGGCAATAAGCCATATTATGCAGAAATACTTAATTCTATTAGATTAAGTAAAACAGCATATTTATCCTCATCTTTGTTTGACTTTTATTTGCTGTAATTCAAAGATAAATTCAGATAAACACTTTGAAAAGAAAAAGAATGACAAATAGAAACTTCATGTAAGAAAATGAAGTGCCTGTAGTTCTTCTATTACAGTCAAATTCCAGAAGATACACAGATAGTTTGCTATTTGAAAAACTACCAAACATTGGTATAATTGAGCAGATTCCATTCACATGATTAAAAGCAATCTTCAATCAGAAAAAAAAATGATCTAGGGATGTGAGACAAAAGTTTAAATGTGCTTCAGCAAAACATCAAGAACAGACAGCATCATGTTAGTTGAGACACATCAATAAGAACTAAGGTTCGGGCTGAGCCCCGGTGGCATAGCGGTTGTGCGCGGGACTGCAGCCTACTGGGATGGAGGTTCAATTCCAGCTCACAGGAGCAAAGGCTGGGCCTCCTACTCCCACCACCTGAGGACAGTGATGCCTGAAAAAAAAAAAAAAGGACTAAAGTTCAGGGAAAAGTTAGATATATTTCTATAACTGTCATCCCTGACAAACATTTGGAGGAAAGGGGAAAAAAATAGCACTTGGGAGTTTGCTGATGCTAGACACGTCCACTCAAATACTTTATTACTGTATTGGCTTCAAAGACTCAAGCTCTGTGGTAAGGCCAGTTCCACAACAGTCAGAACATTTGGTTGCTAATCCAAAGTCATTGGTCTGAACCTACTGGTCACTCCACAGGAGACAGATGAGGCAGTCTGCTTCCATAAACATTTACAGCCTTGGAAACCCTAGGGAACCATACTACGTTGTCACTAGGATTCAGGACTGCCATTTGTTTGCTCAGTTTCTGATATTACAGTGGCCCGTGTGTCACTGGAAGGTATGCCACTGATATTCCAAATACCAGCAGGGCAGTCGTAGGCTTCAAATGATTTCATAACTGGTTTGCTGCCCTCATGACCATTTTAAGTATAAAAAATGAGATACCAAAAGGTAGTTTATTATTTTATACCTTCAATACTTAAATAAGAACAATAAAAGTATACAAAACTAGATTATGTTATGAGTTTTAAAATACTAATGAAATATTAAATTATATCTGACCAAAAAAACAGTAAAACTAGTATCTATTTCCATATTGCGTCTTGATCGGTACCCTCGCTTGCAATATCTCCTCTTTTATCTGAGCAACACTGGCTGTGTGATTTATCCTTAACTTTCTTTTTTTTAGCGGGGGGTGGGGGGTGGTAGGTGGGGCATCACTGCCTCTGGTGGTTGTGGGAGCTACCCAGTGCTGCTCCTCAGAGGCGCCGCTGGATTTGAACTGCCGAGCCCACGGCCCACAGTCCTGCACTCAATCACTTACGCCACCAGGGCTCAGCCCCTTAACCATCTTTTCATGGTAGGGATAGGATCCCATTCCCTGGATATATTGTTGTATATAAAAACACATTTGAGGGGGAAGAAGACAGAGTGGGACACATTCAGGTCCACCAAGCCTTGAGGATATTATCCCTGCTCAGACCAGCCAATGCACAGAGAAGATCATATGGTCGGGCCAACTAGGAGATACAACATTCCTCATTGACCCTTAGCCCTACAGGGAACAAGACTGGAGACTCAGTGTGGGAATTGCACCCGATCTGATCTCACTTCACTGAGGCAAAACACTATGGAGGTGCAGCAGAACAGCAAAGGGGAGCAGAGCAAGAAAGTCCTGAGGGAATACCAAAAACAGACTTTGGGGTCAGGGCATAGCATCCTGTCAGACTGAAAAACACTTCTAAAGGTCAACAAACGGGCCTGGAACTATTTACAAGCTTTTCTTGGTTTTGTTGTTGTTGTTATTTTCTTTTTTGTTGTTGTTGCTTTTTTTTTTTTTTTGCTCTGTCTTGTTTTTGTGCATATTATTATCTCTGCAGGTCTTTCTAGATAAAATAGGCTGGATAAACAATCTGGAGAAGAAAACAACAGGAACCGGCAGTTCTGGGAAGGTGGGGAGTGGGAGAAAGGAAGTGGTATTAACCAACCCAGGGGCAAGAAAACAAGTGATCCAAAATAAGTGGCGAGGGTGTAAGAGGTCTGTAGGGCTTAATGAAGAGTAATGTAACTGAGAGGAAATACTGAAACCCAAATGAAGGTTGAGCATGATAGTGGGACAAGAGGAAAGTAAAAGGAAATAGAGAAAAGAACTAGCAAGCAAAGGGCATTTACAGAGGTATGAACATAGGTAGACATATGCAAATATATTTATATATAATGATAGGGATATAGGTCTATGTATATATATTTACAAGTATGAAGGTAGAAGATGGATATTGAGTCTCTATCAACTCTTCACTGGATGCAAGAAACTTTGTTTTAATAACCTGGCATTCTGTGATGCTCACCCTTCTGACCCAATCACTGAAGACAAAATGGGTGCATAAGTTAATGTAGTGAAGAAAGTTGAAGGTGCCTTGCTATTATAAGATATAGCATTTAGGGTCTTAAAAGTTTGAAGATAAACAAGCAGCCATCTAGTATAGAAGCAACAAAGCCCACAGGAAAGAAGCACACCAACAATCACAAGGTGTTGACAAGATCAGATATCAGGCAACAGAAGACTCAAAACAAACAACCATTTTAATGCAAATGAGGGTGATGAATAGAGACCCAAAGTCCATCTGTAGACAACTGTACATCCTCTCACAGAAGGGTCACAAGGAAGGGGATGAACCAGTCAGGACGTAGTATAGTACGAATGAAACACACAACATTCCTCTAGTTCTTTAGTGCTTCCTCCTCTCCACTGTCATGACATACACTATCATGACTCCAGGTGTATCTTACAAATTTAGTAAACAGGAGGGTGAGGGGAAAGTAGGGGATAAAGGACAAACTAATCACAATGATCTACATATAACCCCCTCCATAGAGGACAGACTACAGAAAAGTGGATGAAGGGACACATTGGACAGTGTAAGATGTGACAAAATAATAATAATTTATAAATTGTCAAGGGTTTGTGAAGGAGGATCAGGGAGGGAGGGGGAAAATGAGGAGCTGATACTGAGCACCTAAGTGGAAAAAATGCTGAGAATGATGATGGTAACAAATGTGCACATGTGCTTGACAAAATGAATGCATGTATGGATTGTGATAAGAGTTGTATGAGCGCCAATAAAATTATTTGTTTTTTTAAAATCTGGCTAGATCAGGCCATGTACACTGGTACAGATAAGAGCTCTTGGTACATGGAATTCAGGACAGATAAACCCTTTGGGACCAATAATGAAAGGTGTGATACCATGAGGGGAGGGGGGAGGGGAACTGATTACAATGGAAACACTGAGAGTGGACTGTGGAAAATATGAAAATAAAAATTTTGTCAAGTGTTCACCAGTATGGGAGTGTGGGGGAGGGAGAGGAAAAAAGAGAAGCTGATACCAAGGGCTCAAGTAGAAAGAAAATGTTGTTTGTTTGTTTTGGGGGCATCACTGCCCTCTGGTGGTGGGAGTAGGAGGTCCAGCCTTGCTGCTGGATTTGAACCTCCAACCCAGTGGGCTGCAGTCCTGTGCACAACCACTACGCCACCGGGGCTCAGCCCAAGAAAATGTTTTGGAAATGATAATGGCAACATATGTACAAACATGCTTGATACAATTGATGTATGGATTGTTATATGAGCCCCCAATACAATTATTTATTAATATTTTTTAAAAGAAGCATTGTCAGAGATCTCGCCTGAAGGTGAGTCCCCTACATTGAAAAGCACTCAGAATATGACTGAAGAAGAGTTGTCTTCTCAAAGAACAGTAATGCATAATGATGTGGATGGAGTAAAGCCTATGGGACCTTCCTTTGCTGGTGGGCATGAAACAAAATGAAAAGAAGGAGTTGCAAACGTCAATTAATAGTTGTGTTTAGTCCAGGTTGACTAGAGAAATAAGTTCATAAACACACATATGAATATAAGGGAGAGGTTTATATACAAGAGGAATGGAACATTGAAAAAGCACCCCAACCCAATCCAGTCCCAGGTCATAAGTCCGATATTAGCCCATATGTCTGATGCCAGTCTATAAAGTCTTCTTTCAACTCATGAGGCACATGCAATAATACCAGGACAATCACAGGCCAGTGGGTGCAGAGTCCTGAGTATCCAGCAGCAGTAGAAGTATCCTGGTGCTGTCAGGGGTCTCCCCATGGCTCCTTGTTTCTAGGGCTCAGGGTCCATCAGCAGTATCCAGTGGCATTAGAAGCATCTCAGCGCTGGCAGGTATCTCTCTGTGGCTTTTCCAGCTTCAGAGGTCTGGTTCCATCAGGGTAAGCCCAAGTGGCTTATCCTTCAGTTCCTCCAGTTCCTTGCATGCTGCCATCTTGTCTTATCAGTAGACCAACTTCAAGAGACTGAATCAAGTCTCTCTCCTCCAATTGGGAAATACTGCGAGACTTTCCAGAATTATCAGAAGAAAGCCATGCCCACACAGAAGTCTCATTGGCTATCTCCAGATTGACAGGCTAGCCTTCACCCCTACACTCTTAGTCAAATTGGCACCAGAGTATGTGACCGCCACAATAGTCAAAACTTGATATCTACAAAGTATAAATCTAGGAAATGAACAGTTTGTCCAAAATGAAACAGAATACATAAAGATCAACATTCTAGGAAGCGGTGAGCATAAATGGACGGCTACCGACCATTTTGAATCAGAAAAGTCATAAAGCTTACTATACTGGGAACAATAAGAGTCAAGAAGCATTGAGTTGCATTCATCATAAAAAAAGAATAATTCAAGATCTATCTTGAAGTACAAGGATGCCTGTGATTTAATAATATCTAGTCATATACAAAGAAATCAAATCAATATGACTATAATTCAGATTTATGCACCAACCACTAAAACTTGTGTTGTAGATATTGAATATTCTACCAATGTTTTTGTTCTGAAATTAATCACACATGCAATCAAAACGCATTGACAATTATTGGCGATGAGAATGAAAATGTTGGAAACAAAAAGGACAGAATAGCAGTTGAGCCCCGGTGGTGTAGTGGTTGAGTGCAGGACTGTGGCCCACTGGCTTGGTGGTTCAAATCCAGCAGCAGCTCTCCAGGAGCAAGGCTGGGCCTCTCACTCCCATCAGAGGGCAGTGATGCCTAAAAAAAAAAAAAAAAAGAAAAGAAAAATATCCCCTGCATGATAGAAATGAAGTGGAGAACATATGATTGAATTTTGAAGACTTTTTCCCATCACAATAAAAGCATTTTATGTGTGAACTTCTCCAGAGGAAATACACAGAAATCAAATTGACTACATCTGTGGGAAGAGACAACAGAAAAGCTTAATATCAGCAGCTAAAACCAGTCCAGAGCCTATGACTCAAGCATAAGTTCAAGTTGAATCTGAAGAAAATGAAAACATGTCTGAGAGATTCAAAATAGTATCTTGAGTCTCTACCACCTGAATTTTGAGGACATCTCAGGAACAAATTTGACGCATTGAATGCTGATGACAGAAGACTCGATGAGCTACGGGATGACATCAAGATCGTCATTCATTCTGCTTTTTGTTTTTTGAATATTTCCTTTTATGTAAAATTCTGAATAGCTAACCCTATAAAGGAAGTGCCTGGATGAATAATTTCTTGGAGTATTGCTAGAGGAGGTTGCATGGCAAATCACTGATGACTCCTGGGATTGGCAGGCTATATAATTGAAAATGAACCAGATGCAGGATTCAGAACCAGTAGTAAAAGTCAGCTATCTTTCTTGCATTTTCAATTGAGACTAAAAATAGGCCATACCACGAATGAAGTCTTCTTCAATCATTTCAAGCTTGTGATTACACTAAGGAGATTTCTCCTTCCCACAACTGCTTGGCTGCTTCACAGACAATCCCAACATGGAGTTGATCACAATATATTAGACTAAATCATGAGAGAATCCAGTCAGAACCAGGGTTACTTGACACCTGTACCCATCATAGTTGGCTACAAATAGTTTTCTTGGTAAATACATAGTACCTCTTGTGAGGAGTCCCTAGTGATGTCAGGTTAATTTACTCAGCTGCTCACTCTAAGTTTGAAGATTGGCCTGTCCCCAGAGGACCCTAAGAAGATAGATGGACCTCCAAAATTCTGGCACTGTTAGAGCCAAGCTGTAGTCTGGTACATGGGGGTTCTTTGTGAGTTGGCCACTGGCCACTCCATGGCAACTGGATTGGGGGTGGGGGAGGAGAATGATGCTTGTGCATTAGAGTTCCTTTAAAGTTCACTCAGCATTTGTTGTGAATGTCTTCAGGATTCTTGTTATTGTATTTTAGAGTATCTCAACCCCTGATTCCCCCAATACCTACTCTCCCTCTGACATTTCCCTCCAAGCCCACAGACTTCTAGATGGCCAAATTAAATTCAATTAGTAAGTACTTATGGACTGCATCCTAATTGCCCCACTCTTTGATAGAACTTCAGATGTACTCATAAATAAAATAGCAACCTATCATCATGCATTGATCACAAGGAACTCCCCCGGGTTGAATGAATAAATGATCTGCTTGTAGCTACATTTGGCAATGGGCACTAAAGAATTAGATAAAAATGACTTCAAGGTATTTTGGTTTTGGTTTTTGACAGGTCATCATCACACATGATAATTTTGTCTTATCATGTTATGGTGGACTCATTACAAAAAAACAATTACATTAATGTTTATGAGTATATTCTTGTTGGAGACTGACACCAAAGTAACAAATGCATTAAACAAAGTGGTGCTAAAGCACATTATTTATAAATTTTTGAAAACCACATGAACAGATGTCAAAAAGTTCATGGAAAATTCCATCATCTTTTTTTTCTTTTTTGGGGGGGCCATCCCTGCCCTCTGGTGGGAGTGGGAGGCCCAGCCTTGCTCCTGGAGAGCTGCTGCTGCATTTGAACTGCCAAGCCAGTGGGCCGCAGTCCCGCACACAACCACTACACCACTGGGGCTCAGCCCTTCCATTGTCTTTCCATTTAATTTTTCCATGAACTTTGTGAAGTTCTCATATATCTGATAGGGATCCAAAATTTATCAAGTACTTCTACAATTTAACCACAGCAAGTCAGACAACCCGATTAAAAAACAGGCAAAAGGACTCAACAGACATTTCATCAAAGAAGAGCTTCAAATGGTCAGCAAGCATATAAAACGGTGCTCAACATCATTGGTTGGGCAAGTCATCCCCAACCAAAAACCAAACCCACTGTCATCAAGTCCATTCCAACTCACAGTGACCCAGCGAGATAGGCTTCCTGAGGCTACCAATCTTTGACAGGAGCAGGGAGCCTCCTCTTTTCCCCTTGGAGCAACTCGTGGGGTTGAGCCCCTAACCTTGTGGCCAACAAGTGAGCATGTCCAGCTACCACTGCCACCGACTCAGATCCAATTCACGGGACTTCCATAGGACAGCACAGGATTGCCCACTTCGGGTTAACACGTCCTGGGAATAGACAACCGTAATTTTCTCTTGCAGAGCACCTGGTGAGTTCATTTTGCTGACCTTTGGCTGGCAGCCCAATGCCTAACCCACTATGCTCCTTAGTCACATCTTTAAGTGTCAGCCAGTTGATTCCAATTCACAGTAGGTCCATAACATACGATAGAACTGCTCCTATGAGGGTCAGAGACTGTAAATCTTTATAGGACTAGACAGTCTCATCTTTCTCCCTTGGACATGCTGGTGGGTGTGAACTTCTGATATGGTGGCCACAAGCCCAATTGGTAACACGCTATGCCACCAAGTCCTTATGCAAACCAAACTCACTGCCCTCTAGTCAATTTCAACTCAAGCAAAAGGAGCTACCTCCTGGCATCCTTTAGAACAACTATCAAAAGAAAAGGAAAACCAATAGGCAGAACCCTGGGACCTTCTTTCATTGCTGGCCGGAATGTTCAATGGTGTGGACACTGTGGAAATCAGTTTGGTGGTTCCTCATAGAACTAAATCGGGAAATAACCTATGGCCTGGTAATTTCAATTCGTATGTATATACTAAAAAGAAATGAAAGCAGGAAGGGAAACAGAAACTTGTGTGCCAATGTTCCTTGCAAAGCTTCACAATAGCCCCAAAGTAAAAACAACCTATATGCCCTGTAAAAAATGAAAAAGAAAAGAAAATGTGATATATATATATATATATATGAGAAAGTAGTGAAATATTATTCAGCAGAGGGAGAAATATAATCCTGATGCATGTCACAGCTTGGATACATTTTGAAAACATTATCTTAGGTGATAAAAGTCAATCAGAAAAGGGCAAATACTGTATGATTTCACAAAAAGTGTATATAGAAACCAAGGATGGTGGAGTAGAAAAGGGGAGCCAATTTCAGGGATCTACATATAACATCCTCTCTGGGGCATGGTCAACAGGGAAGTGAGTGAAGGGACACATTGGACATTGTACGATATGAAATAACAATTAATAAATTATTAAAGGTTCATGGGGGGGGGGAAATATGGGGAGGTGGAACTGGGGGCCTTAGTGGAGGAAGGATGTTTTGAGAGTGATGATGGCAATAAGTGTGCAAATGAAGTCTGCATACAATTGATGTATGTATGGGTAATGAGGGGAGGTATATGAGTACCCTATAAAATGATTCATTTAGGGCTGAGCCCCGGTGGCGTAGTGGTTGTGGCGGGACTGCAGCCCACTGGGATGGAGGTTCGATTCCAGCTCCACGGAGCAAAGGCTGGGCCTCCTACTCCCACCAACTGAGGGCAGTGATTGCCCCCCCCCCCCAAAAAAAAAGAAAAAAATGATTCATTTCAAAAAGGGGGGTTAGAGGAGCTTTTTATTTTTTTTTTAAGAGAGGCTTATACCAAGGGCTCAGTGGAAAATGTTTGGAAATGTGCTTGATACAGATGATGTACTGAATGCTATAATAGCAGTAAGAGCCCCCAATAAAATTGTTTAAATTAAAAAAAAAAAAGAAACCAAGGATTGCTCATGGTTACCCAAGGTTGGAAAGAGGAAAGGAAAAGAAGCTTTTGAATTGTGGTCTATTAGAATTTACAATCTGAGCACTTGCTATTCAGGCAGAGGGCTGAGGTTTACAGTGGGAGCCTTTCATTCTCTTGAGTCTCACATAAATTTGCCTTTCATTGAGTTCTTATTGACCCTTGTCAAGAAACATAAAAGATTGGCCCTCGAGCAGGGTGTGTTAAAAAGTGTATTACTATAACTCCCTTGACCAGTGCAAAGCCAAACTCAACCAAACCACTTCCATCAAGTCAATTTTACCCGTAAAAGGCTTTGAAAACTTTCAGTATTGAGCAGAACAGAAAGCGTCCTCTTTTTCTCACAAAGCAGCAAGTGGGTTTGAACCAGCAAACTTGTGGGTAATAGTCAATGCTTACCTGACAGCAGCACCTCTGGTCCTTTTTGTCTCCACCTCAGGAGTTTCCCTGGCCATGACCTTCATGGAAATTAGGATACTAGGGTTCCATGGTCATGAGTCATCCCCCAACCAAAGTGGTCAGAGGGCCCCAAGAATCAACCTGTAAAAATTTAAAATCATCCATATTGTGTGTACACTAATCATGTTCCTTTTCCTACTTGCTTCGTCCCACTCGGTAGAACCATGAATTGGTCTATTGCCAACTATGATTTTTTTTCATGAACTTCCTTTGTGATAATATCACAAAGAATCACTAAACAATACCGAAAGAGGAAATCCAATTGAAAATTCCAAACCCAGTGCCACCAGGTTGATTCTTGTTCTTGTTAGGTTTCATCAACTCTGTTCCCACTCACAGTGACCTTACCCACAATTGAACAAGACGCTGCCCAGTCCCGCATCATCCTCAACTTACACCTCTTGTTCCATCTGAGCTCATTGCTGAGGAGTGACTCTATTGGGTTTCCGAGGCTGTCAATCTTCGTGGGAGCAGGATAGCCTCATCTCTCCTCTGTGGGTCGGCTCATGCGTTTGGATCGCCAGCCCTGCAGTGAACAGTCAACACATACCCAGCAGTGGGACTGAACAGCCACAGCAGTGCGCTGCTTTGACTCCGACCTGCTGATGCCAGCTATTGGAGACCCTGTAGGACAGGGGAGACCTGCCGCTCTCCGTTTCTGAGACTGGCACCCTTAGTGGGAGGAGAAAGCCTGTCTGACGCCTAGGGAGCAGCTGGTGGTCTCAACTGCTGACCTTGTGGTTAGCAAGGTCACTTCTTAACCGCTGTGCAGCCACGGCTCCTTACATTACGCCAATTCGGACTCACAGGACAGGGGAGAGCTGGCCCTGTGTGCTTCTCAGGTGGTTTATCTTTTTCCTGTGGACTCCCTCTCTCACTTGCCAAGATTACTGAACTTTCGTGAGTGTATATTTTCACTTGTAGAGGGGGAAAAGTCCTCAAATTTAGATGCAGTTTATGTGTGGTTGTTGATAGGTGCCCTTGAATCAGCTCTGACCCATATTGACCCGACAGAATGAAAGACGGCATGGTTCTCTACCTTCCTCACAACTGTTCTCTAAACTGCGCCATTGATCGAGACCCTTGACTGCGTCTTAAACAGGACAAAGAGCAAATAATGAATCCAAAACCAGATGAGGGGGACCAGCAGCATGCGATGATCATCGTCTAAAGAACCACAGCCTAATTGTGGGGGCATTCTTGACAGGACCTGTGGATTTGGGAAAGAGGCGTAGAAAGTACAGGATACTGCTGCATCTCCTGGAGCGATCTTGAAGCCTCTGGGTATCTGCACCTTTAGGTAGCTGGAACCTGCACTTGCAATCGGATTCCAGGCCAGCTCACCTGCTATCCTTCCGCTTTAAACCTTTGAACCCCAGCCTATGAGAATACTTCCAACTTCCCCATAGTAACAGCCAAGATCCTGTAATGATTGGATGATAAAATCCTGTAATGTGATTGGATGAAATATCTTGTAAGACAATCGGATGACTGGTTCAGCCATCTCTACCTCATTTACATATCCCACAGTGTGGGCCAATCGTTTTTTCATGCTGCAAACTCATAACCATATAAAGAAATGTTTGGAAACCAGGAAGTATGACTGATTGGTCAATGTAACTTATATAAGCCTTGCAAAGGCTGCAATAAAGTATCAGAGGAAGCCAGCATCCAATACATACATCATGGGTTCAATTAGCGCAGTTGTACAGTAATAATTATTACTTATTAAATTAAAGTTATAGAGGGCATGAGAGAGGAAGAAATAATAAGAGACAGACACATTTCGTGGTAGCATGCTCACCTCTCCCTGTCAGGTCGTCATGTAGAGAAAGAGTGAGTGGGGGATGAGGTTACATGAGGGAGCAGGGAAAGGGAGCATCCCGGACAGAGGGGGGCAAGAGAGAGGGGGGGGTCCTTATAGTGCCCAACCTTATATACCCTTTGGCCCCATGCAAAGTCCTTAATTATAGGTAAGGACATACATCACAGGAAAGGGTTGTGCTATAAGCACACATTATAAGAGAGGGAAGTATGGGGTCCCATGTGACAAGATCAGACCGCAGACACCTGGATGTGGCTAATCAGGTTAGACTAGAGACATTAACAATAGCATATAAATCCACTCACAGGCTTCAAAGGAAGCAAACCATCACCCTAACAGCAGGGGAGTCAGCACAAAGGCCTTATATTTGCAGCCT
>PVJH01033945.1:0-21099 GCA_004026705.1 Nesogale talazaci | reverse complement strand
GAGAGACGGGCAGCTCAGGCCACTCCCAGGTTCTCAAACCCTGCTTTCTCGGAGCATTTTCGGGGGTGGGGGTGAGTATGTGGAAACCAGGTCCCTGGGAGACCCTGGGCGAAAAAAGGTTCCAAGGAGGAAGGAAGGGGGTGCCCCACCCCCACCCAGAGCCACATCTGCAGTGTCCCCTCTCGCAGACACCCCTCCCTTCCCCCTCCTTGAGCCCCAAACTCAGTTGCTCAGTTCCCCCAGTGCTGCAGGGTGGAGGGGGGGGCATGGTGCCAAGGTCTCATTACAACTAATGAAGACTCAGCTCTGCAGATGCCAGTGCGAGATAGCTGAGAGGCCAGACTGCCCGCCGGGGGTGGGGGTGGGGGGCGTATGGCCTCTAGGCCTCGCTCACTCCTCCTCTTCCCCAAGGAGCCAAGGCCACCCCTCCAGGAGGGGAGAGGGGGGCTTAAAAAGAGTCTTCCCAAGCCTGGGGGTAGGGTGGTGGCGCTGATGCTCAGGGGAGCTGGGGACCACTGCCCACCGCTCAGACTGCCCTTCCTACCTGGAGCTGGGACCCAGTGGGCGGAGCCTCTGCGTCCCTCTCCATTCCGTGGGATGGCCACTCGGGGCTGAGGGTCTTGGCACACCGGTCTTCTGCCCTTGGGCTGTAGCCCCCCTCCCCCCCACACACACACACATACCCCACGCCTCTTCCTCTTCTTGTCTGCCTGCCACCCGGCCCCCTCCCCTCCCTGGCCTCTGACCCCTTGGCCTGTCATTTCTCTGGGGCTCAATTTGCCCCTGGTTCCTCTGGGGCTGTTCCCCCTTTGGGGAACATGACAGTCCCCTCCACATGGAGGAGAGCACAGGATATGGATGGGGGGTCTCCGCTTCAGCCTCCCCTTGGGGGAAGCCTTGAGGGGGCTCGCCAAAGCAGGAACCGCTCAGCCAGCTACAGAGGGACCCCCGTGCTGCGTCCATGCCTGAGTCTCTCTGGAGAGCGCCCCCACTTTCTGGGGATGTGGAAACTCCAGGAGAAGCTGCTGGTTTTGAAACCCGAAAGCTGAAAGCCGGGGTCAGACAGAAAACAGACGTCCGGCCCACAGGAGCTCTGGGCCTCCCCACATCAACCCCACCCCTGGAGGCCGAGACCCCTGGGATAGACACCCTTCCACATGGCTCCCACATGTCCCTCCGCCTTCTGCCCACACACCTCCTGCCAGCCTGTCCAATCTAAGAGGCCGACACCACACAGGGGCGGCCCAGACCCACCCCCGGAACCTGGACTGCTGGATCTCTGTCATGTGGGGCCCTGCCCTGAGCCATTTCTCCACCCAGGGTCTCCAGCTGAGCTTTGAAAGGGTCACTTCAAAGAGGGCCAGCCTGCCGAGAGCCCAGTCAGACCCAGGGCTGGTTCCTGGGCCAGATTCCCCAGCGGCTAGTGACAAAGGACCCACTGTTCCCCGACCCCCAGGCGCCCCCAAACGCACTGGGCATAAGAAGGCTTTCTTTGCTCAGTTCCGCTCCTTCCAGGCCTGGGCTCCTTGGCACCCAGAGTAACCCTGGCCCCGGCTCCAGGAGAGGGCAGAGGCGAGGACAGCAGGGGAACCACCAGCTCTCCACCCACACAGCCAACCCCCTTGGGCAGCCAGACTGCAAAGAAGATCTGGGAGAGGGAGAAAAAAGATGGGGGGGGGGGCGGGGTGAACTTCAGGCTCCTCCCTGCTCCTCAAGTACTCAGCCCTGCCCAGGCCCATGATAACCTCCCCAACTCCTCCTCATCATCAGCATCATATCCGTCCTTCCAGGCATCCCCCGAGCCACCTCGCGGGGCTCCCTCTCCCTCAAGGACTCTCCCAGCCCACATGATGGTCCCAGGAGGCTGAGTGGCCTGTCTCTTCCCCAACCCCCCAGCTTCCTCCCCACCCTACCCTCCACCCCTGGTCTCATCTTTCCTATGGCCTAGGGCTGAACGCAAAGTCAATCCTTAGGGGGTTCTGGGTGCTCAGTGCCTTACTCCTCCCTGGGCCATGGGAGGTCCAGCCTGCGCTGGCCCACCTGGGGCGCGGGCGGGGCAGTACCACCTCCAGGGGCAGCTCCCTTCCTCTTCACTCGACTTTGACCATAAAAGTGTATCCATTGCTTTGCCTTTCTCCCCACCCAGTGTTGCTTGTCCAGGGTCCACGCCGCCATCACTTGAGATGATCAGTTGTCAGCCACTCTCCAGGTTCAACCCTCTGAACCAGGGGTCCTCTAACTTTTAAAACAGGAGGCCAGCTCACTGTCCCTCAGACCGTTGGAGGGCCGGACTATAGTTAAAAAGAAAAAACAACTAAGAACACATTCACTGCGGGCCCAGATGAGTCGGCAGCTAAGCAGGACAGCAGCGACGACAAAAACACCAGGCGGGCCAGATAAATGTCCTCGGCGGGCCGCATGTGGCCCGCGGGCCGTCGTTTGAGGACCCCTGCTAGTCTGAACCATCTGGAAGGATTACGTCTGCAAGAAAAACCCTCGATTGAATAACTTGCCCACCGTCACACAGCCATTAGTGGGTAGAGCCGAAATCTGAACCTCTGGGGCTGGCCGCTGGGCCCCGTCACGTAACCAGTAGCAATCCTGCCTTCCCCAGCGGTGGAGAGAGAACAGGCCTCTCGCCCACCCCACCCCTCACTGCCCGCCACGAGTGGTCTCTTCCGACAGGCCTCTCCAAGTTTTGTCCGCTGGTGAAGTGTGGCTGGGGACAGAGTGACATCCTGTCAAACAACCCCAGAGGGAGTCAAGGAGGGGAACCATCACCTGCCCAGAGAATTGACTGGTGGGGAAGGGGTGAGCTTTAGGACAAGAGGGTGCTGAAGATGCCACAGGCCGCCCGAGGAGAGATGGAGAATGGTCCTTTGTGACAAGTCCTGCCCCAAACCTGACACCCCACCCACCCTCTAAACAAAAAGGACAACTCTCCCGACACAGTGCAGCTGGGCGGGGAAATCAATGAGCGTCCAGCCTGCAGTCTTTCTCCCTGTGTCTGGGCCCCTCAGGGGTGGGGAGGGAGGGTGTGCAGAGAGAACCCAGGAGACTGAGAGATTAAGGAAGTACACCCCCTCTCTACCTCCTCCACCCGGTCCTCAGTGCCTGCACCCCCTCCACCACCAGCACCCCCCCCCCACCTCCTGCCTGGCTATGCAGGGCAGTCACGGCAGGGTGCAGAAGATCTTCTCCCTCCTCAGAGCAGACAGCCCCCGGCTGCCTTCCCAAGACCCCAACCCCAAAGGGCCCAACGACAGGATTCCGGGATAGGCTCCCATACAGTGTTCTATCTCCATCGTCCTCGGTCAACGCACAGTCCCTGAATACCGGCTGGTGCCAGGCACTGTGGCTACCAGGATACACAGGGCATCTGGGCGGCCTGGTGGAATGAGGGTGAGTATGTCAGTGCCTCAGTTTCCCCACTGGCCCGGCTGCTCTCTGAGTGCCGGTTCCTCCTCTGTCCAGTGGGCCGCTCAGCAGAGTCCTTCTGCTGGGGGAAGGGTTGCTACCCTCGTTTGCTTTGTCCTCACAGAACCGCAGCCACGAGACTGGCCTGTCCACTGGCCACCACCACCACGGAGATGGAGCCGGGCCGAGGGCACCCTGGGAGGCCCAAGGAGGGGCCACTTGCTGGCCTGCACTTGGCAAACATTTATGGAGAGTCGCCCTGTGCCAGGCGCTGTGCTGGCCTCTGGGGACATAGAGAACAGGGGACATTGTCCACTCATCCCTGCTCCTCCCTGCCCTCCCTCCTCCCTCCCCAGTGCCAGTCCCAGAGCCATGCATGGCGGCGCACCCCGAGGACAGGCCTGGCCCGGGAGCCTGGCACTCAAAGATCCGGGAGCTGGTCTGCCACCAACCTGCCAAGTGGCTTTGGGTACTTTCTGGCCTCGATTCCCCGCTATCTCATGAAGGAGTTGAACAGAGCTCCACGGTCCAGTCTGGAGACCTGACGGGCAACTGAGGCAGTGGGGGAAGGGCTGCCCTCTGGTACTGACTGGCACTGCCCTGCTGATGGGCTGGCATCATTCACACGCGGGGGGGGGGCTTGTTTGAAGGAGACGGGGTGGAGGGCACTGGGGAAAGGCAGAGCCAGCCCTCTCCACCCCCCAAGCCCTATTTATGACTTGCTCTGTGGAGAGATGGAGCCAGGGCTTGAAAACCAGCCTTTGTCTAAATCCACAACTGGGCCAGTGTCTCACCTTCGACCCCTGAAGCCAGGGGTCACAACGAACACCCCTTTGGAAGGCAGACCCCAGTGGAGGAAGCCACGACCCCCGTGCTCTGGGTGGGCACCTGGGGGTTGCAGGGAGGGTGGAAGAAATCACTTGCTCCCCTGTACACCACATATAGATCGACACCTGAGGCCCCAGGTCCAGGAAGAAGTTGACTGTGACCTTGAACGGTGCCCCTAATGGGCTCAGAGTCAGGCAGGAGACACCAAGCAGAGTTGGGAGGGCTCCTGCCCTGGTTCTGCCACTTGCTCACCATCCTGGCCAGGTAACCGCTCTCGGGTCCTGAGTGTCCACAGCTGTAGCATGGGGGTGAGTCAAGTGTCTGCCTCATGGCGGCGGTGCTGTGAGTGTGACATGGAGTCCTTTATAAAGACCCTGGGCCAGAATCAGTGCCTGCTATGGCTTCACTATTAGTTTGGGGTTTTTTTGTTTTGTTTTGTTTTTTTTTTTGGGGGGGCGGTCATCACTGCCCTGGTGGGAGTAGGAAGCCCAGCCTTGTTCCTGGAGAGCTGCTGCTGGATTTGAACCGCCAACCCTGTGGGCTGCGGTCCTGCACACAACCACTACTCAGCCCTTCACTATTAGTTTTGCTGTCAAAGCAACTCCCCTTCATTCAGGCCAAACCCCAGAGACAACTATTTCTTTTCTGGGCATTGATTTATGGACACACACACACTCCACACCCCGCCCCACTGAAGGATGGGCAAATCCGGCTTGGAAGAAGTACAGCCAGAACGCTCCTCAGAAGTGAGGCTGGACATGTCTTTTGGACACGTTCTCGGGAGGGACCAGGCCCGAGAGAAGGACACCGTCGTTAAGTAGAGGGCCCGCAAGAAGGAAGGGCCGTCACCAGCCCAGGTGAGCCGCCATGGGCTGCACGTAGTCAGGACGCTAAGGGTGACGCAGGACCAGGCAGGTTTCCTTCTGCCGGACACGTGACATCACTGCGACCGAACCGACTCAACAGCACCCATCACAAGACTGTTTGCCAACGTCGTCAACCCTCTGAACCCTCCGTCAGAACCCCACGTCCCAGGACTCCGCCTCGCACAGAAGTCATCCCACGTGTCCAGCGGCAGTCCCTCACACTGCACGCGAGGTCCTGCATTTTCTCCCTCCGTGACCTCACTCTCAACGCAGACACCGCGCCGTCCCTCGAAGCATCCCTGAGCTGGAGGGCCTCTGCCCACTCCTGCCCACTCCTGGCCTGTCCCTGAAACCAAACTCCCTCCTGAAATCCCCAGCCCCATTCACGCGGACAACACTGTGCCCCAGGGGAGGGGGGCAGGCAGACCTCTGGGTCCGGTGCCCCACAGACTCAGTTCCCCCATCCAGACTGCCCAAGGACCAGACCTGTTTCCCAGGCCCAGTCCCACCCTGCTTGGGCTGGGACAGAACCAGAACCGAGGTCTTGGGGGAAAGCCCAAAACACTCCAGAATGATCAGGGACCCGAGGTCTGTCTCCCTGTCCAGAGTCAGAAAGCCACCTTCTTAGAATAACAGGAGTCAGATCCACTCGGTGACAAGGAGTTTGATGTGGGCGCCCAGGCTTCATTGGGTGTCCTGCCAATGGACACTACCACTGCGTAGCCCCAGATCCTCTCCACACACGGGAACCCCAACTCCTGCCCTGCCCACTCACATGGGTTTGGACACCTCTCTACTGTTGAGTCAGCATTGGACGAGGTTGGCAGTTCAAACCATCAGCTACGCCTCAGGGGAAAGGTGAGGCTACCCACGTCATGAAAGACTTACAGCCTCAGAAGCCCTGTATACTCTGGGAATGGGGCCAATGGCAGTGAATTTACCAGTCCCAAGGGGAGAGCAGGGGGCTGGGAGGCAGTCCCTTTGGGGTGGCCCAACCACCTTGTAGGCAAGCGGAGGAAGAGGGTGGGGGCTGGGGGCTGTTCAGGCTGCCTCTTGGAGGTGAAACGACTGGTTATGGCATTGAGTTTCAATCTGCATGCCAGTGAGGGCACCTCAGTGAGGACCGGCCACTGGGGGCACTGGGGCTGTTGCCTGGGCAGAGGGGGGAACCAGGGGGGACACTCCACTGTCCACCCCCTGCCAAGCGGAGGGAGTAAGGGTGCGGAGAGAGGGCAGAGGCCTCGGAAGGCATGGCAGGTAGTGCCTGAGCCCTGAGTGCCCCTGGAAGGGGACACCACCGAGCAGTCTCTGTCAGCCCTGGCAGTGCCCAGGGCCAGCTTCGAGAGAGCACGCAGCCAAAACTAAAGCGTGTGAACGCCACCCCTCCTGGGGTCAAGGTGCAACTGGTGATCTTGCTCTGTTGAGAGAGAAGGCGCTGGGGAGAGTGGGGTGGAGCACACCCCAGACCACCCTTCTCCCGGGAAAGCAAAGAAGGTGACCAAGCCACTTCCTGTGCCACAGGGAAGAGCCAGCAGAGCTGGCCTGGCGTTTTGGAGACAGACAGAGTTGTCTCAAAGGCGGCGACATTTGGCCAGGGCACTCTCTCTGGCCCAGATGCCCCTGCCTTGGGAGGAGGTGGAGGTGAAGGATGTGCTGTTAGAGATGGTCTGGGGAAATAATCCACAGGACTCCTGCTTAATGACCTCCACCTCCACCCCCTGTCCATCCTGAATTTCAAGTTTATGATTAGGGAACGCACTTTGGCTGGGGTGGGGGCGGGGTGGAGGGAGAACTGAGCACCCATTCAGCTGCAGAGAGGCACCAGGCTCTGGGAGCCTTTACAAAAAGGGGGGCGGGGGGGCGGGGAGGGCCGGCAGTGGAGTGGGGGAAGGTGGAGTCCCCCAGCCCTGTCAAAAAGGAAGAGGCCTCAGCCCAGGCCTTGACCCCTGCCTGGACCCCGGGAAACTTCTTTTCCAAGTTCAGGAAACTTCTGGCCCGATAGAACTCGGGTGGGCGCCGTGAGTGTTGGGTCCTGGCAGGACGGGGCTGCCAGGCTCCGAGGCAGGGGGCTGGCCCCGTGCACCACCGCCCCGTCTCCCCGGAGGCCCCGCGGGCCCCTCCCCAGCCTCAGCGGCTGGCAGATCCCAGCAAGGCATCCCAGCGCTGAGTAATGACCCTGGCACCCCGCGCCCAGCCAGCAGCAAGGGCAGCGCCAGGCCAGCACCCCTGGGCGCCGGCGGCGGCGTCGGAAGCCATGTTTCTCCTTCCCGGGGACCCAGGGGGGCCCACCGGCCGGGGACATGGCGCAGCGGGGGCTACGGCGGCGCGGGGAGGGGGGTGTCGGCGCGCTGGGGCCCGGGCGGCCCCGCTCCGGGAACCCCCTCCCCCACCGCGCGCCCTCCAGCTGCGCCGGGGCCAACGGAAAACGAAAACTCCGGCAGAGGAAACAGCGGCCGTCGCCCCGCCTGGGAAAGCCGGACAAAAGGCGCGGGCCTCCCGCTCGCGCTGCCCGGCCTCCGGGGCCCTGGCACGGCCGCTCGGCGCGCTCGGTGCCCGGCCCGGGCAGCCCCGTGCCCGCCGCGGTCCCCTCCGCGTCGCGCCCACCTTGCGCCCGCTGCGCCCGCCTCCCCGCCGCGCCCCGGGCTCTGCGCGGACCCCCGAGCCGGGCCGCGCCCTCCCCGGGCCCAGCGCCCTCACCTGCGGGGGCCGGGGCTCCGGGCGGGGCGGGATCCCGACCAGGCAGAAGGCGACCCCATTCATCGGCGGCGGCGGCGGCTCTGCGGGCCGGGCACGGCTGGGGGCGCCCAGAGGGACCCGGGAGGGGCGGGGGCGGGGGCGGGGCCGAGCGGGGTGGGTGCCCCCCCTCCGGACCCACCCCTTCGCTCCTCCCCGCCGCGCGGCCGACGGGGCGCACCGGCCGGTTCTCCGGCTGGGCTGAGGCTGGGGTTTGCGGTGGCGGAATCAGGAGAGGCATCTGGAGAAGGGGGGTGGGGGCGCCCCGGAGGGAGGGTCGCCCCAGGGAGAAAGTGGCCCCAGGAAGGCGAGTCTGGGCATCCCACCCAGAAGGAGCAAGGGCGTCGAAGGGGGAGGAAGAGAGGGCCACACAGCGGACGCCGGGAGCTTGGGAGAAGCAGAGAGAAGACGGACGCTCGGGTGGATGGTGGGGAGGCTCCATTGAGAGTCTCCGAAGCTGGGACTGCAGGGCAGAGATGGGCGATGCCCACCGGAGAGATGTCCACGACATAGCACCTCCCGGGACTCCACTCCCCTCCAGCCAGGGGAAGACCCTCCAGGCCAGCGGGGTTCAGCCCAGGCTCCCAGCAGGGCAAGGGGAAGCAGGCTGCAGGGGAGAGATGCCTCTGCCCTGATCCTGAGGACCCCCACCCAGCCAGTCATCCCAGTGTCCCAGGGCTCTCAACAGACCCAGTAAACGGCTGTGTGTGTGTGTGTGTGTGGGGGGGGGGGGGGGGCAAAGATACCTCCCAGGGGGGACCCTAAACTCCCCACTGCCAACCTTCTTCTCCAACAGCCTGTGGAGCCCTTCCCTGGCCCTTCCGTCCCCTGCCCCTAAGAAGCAGCAGTCCAGCCCAGCCCCAGCCCCAGCCCCAGCCATTCAGGGAGGGACAGACCCCAGTGCTTGGTGGAGAGTAGAAAGGACTCCCTGCTATCTAAGCCCCACCCCTGCTACTTCCTCACCCCTTCCCTCTCTCCCAGCCTCTGGTGGAGCTAAGGGGGAGGCATTGACTCTAGGCTAACCCCAGTTTCAGAAAGCTGGGTTGGCCATCTGCGCTGAACCACAGGGAGGCTACGGGCGCAGGGGGTTTGGTTGGGGTTTTAATTCTGTGACCCAGAGAAAGAACCCAAAGAGGTAAGGACAGGCAGGTCTTGTCTGATTACACTTTGGCTTGCGGCATGCGCCCCCCCCCAGATCATTTGGGGTTGGTTTTGTTTTTTAAACAGGAAGCTTGTGCCAAGTGTGTCAGCGTCATTTTCCCCACAGCAGACGTTCAGGTCGTGGGGGGGTCACAGTCTAGGTCACTCTCGAATGACTTCAGGCTTCTGGTGATCTGTGTATCGGCGACGGGTCATCTGGGATCAGTGACCCTTGATGTCATGATCGTCGTGGTTTGAGGGGTCTTCAACAGAATGAACAAGTGTGTGTGTCCCGACCCCCGCTGGGCCTCCCTGTGTCCTGAGGCATTTATCCTGAAATGAGAGCCGTGAGGAAGCCTCCCAAGGCTCCCGGGAAGGGAAGGCACACGCAGCGGTGGACAAATGTCCTTATCTCGTTAAGAAGCTGTCACAGCCACGCAGGCCACCAGCAGCCATGGCCCCAGCCGCCCCCAAAGTTCAAAAAGACTTGCTGAAAGGTCAGATGCGGGTGGGAAAGTCCAGCCAACAAAGTTGTCTTTTTGTTAAGGTGTGCCCGTCGGTGTTGTTTTAAGACCTAGCACTCTCCTCCGCTTAAGAGACTTAACTGCTGGTGGGAACGTCCCTTTTCTGGGTAGCTGGAGCGAGACGCACATTCCCGCAGAGGGGCTTTGAGGCACGCACAGGTCTGAAGAGCGGACACAATGGAAGTGGGAATGTGGGGTCACACAGGAAACCGGGGGCAAGAAGCCTCCACTGGCCCTGCCTAAAAACACGTGTGCTTGGACCTCCCCACCCCTGCACTGCGATGAAGAGGGGGAGGCGCTGGGGGACACCAAGACGTCCGTCTGGACTCGTGGGAACTTCCCAGCCTGAGGAAGGAGATCCTGACGTTTTCAATCTGACATTTTTCTCCTATTTATTTTGGAGGGCTGGGGGCAGTTCATGACCCCGCTTCCTTGGTCCTCCTGCATTACAGGAATAATCCCTGCTTCTGGGAAGTCCTTCCTGCCATCTAACTGTCCTACTGCCTGGGTTTTCTGGCTTAATCTGCAACCAGGTCTGGGCGTCTGCCTCTTTCTGTCCAGAAGACACAAAGGTGTCAGACTTGTTGTCATCCTGGGCCGAAGAATGGGGTGTCTTCTATAAAAGGGTAATGGGGTGAAATCTGGCCAAAACCATGGAGGGTGGGAGGGGAAAGGAGAAGGGTGGTGGCTCCTGGGGTGCCCCTGGTTCACTTTTTCCAGGGCCGGTGCCCTCAGACCCTGCAGGCGGCCACGAAAGGAAGTGAGCTCACGGCTGGGCTGTCCGGCAGGCCAGCCGAATTCCTCCCTCACAATGCACTGTGCACACCTCCCCCACCTCTTCCTGCACCTAGACCCCCACCCCCATCCTGCCCCACCCTCCTCCCTACATCTCCTCCAGCCCTTCCCCTCCATCCAGGCCCCTAGGTCCTCTGTCCTCAGTTCTGTCCTTGGCCCCTCGGTCCCCACAGCACCTCTCTACTCTGTGCTCCCCCGACCCTCAACGATGGGGTGGGTGCGTCCTGCTCTGAGGACCCATCTATCGGCTCAGTAGCGCTCCCCCCGCCCCCAGTGATTAAACTTGCTTTCATTCACAGGTTACTGGGAGCCCCCCAATGGGTGGGTAAGTGGGAGGCAGGGGCACAAGGGAGTTTTCCACGGGGAAGTGGAGATAAGGCTCAGCCCCTGTGCTCCGAGGGTCCCAGTCCCACCCACCCATGACCTTCTTGTGAGCGCTCAGAAAGGGCCGGTGGCCGACTGGAGCTCGGAGGAGAGCTTCCAGTAGGAGACGCTCGGACTCTTCCAGGATGGGGTGGGGGGTGGGAAAAGGGCACTGCAGGGGAGAGACCCTCTTGGACAGGGACTCAGAGGCAGGGACGAGCTGACGACGCCAAGGCTGGAGTGGAAGGTAGGTGGGCAGGAAGCATGAGATGACGGGGCAGGAAACACAGGCAGGGATATGACATGCAATGACTCGGCCTGAGACACTTCGATCCTGCCCTCGCTCGGGGAGCCGGGGAGCCCCAGCGGCCACTCTGGGAGGATGTGGGAGAGACCGGGCAGTAGGAACCCCACAGTGTGTATGGGTGGGTGGGGGGAGAGTACAGCACCTGGGCAGGGTCAGGTCAGAAGCCTCTGGTACCAGTCCAAGGTTTCTGGCTCAGCATTTACGCAGTTGTCTAGGACAGGGATCGACAAACTCTTGAGACCCAAGAGCCAATCCTGTCCCTCCTAACAGCTTTAAAAATCACTCAAGAGGCTGAGCCCCGGTGGCGTAGTGGTTGTGCGTGGGACTGCGGCCCACTGGGATGGAGGTTCAATTCCGGCTCCCAGGAGCAAAGGCTGGGCCTCCTACTCCCACCACCTGAGGGCAGTGATGCCTAAAAAAAAAAAAAAAAACTCGAGCCTTCAATATGCGTTTTCCCCCCAAAATTCAATCACTATGGTCTGAAGTAATGACCTTCAAATGTTTTCAAGGTGACTTCAGAGCCACAGGTTCACACGGAAAGAACAGCCTATGAAAGAGCAGTTTGCCGACCCACTGGTCTAGGACAAGCCAGGCACGGTGTTTAATTATCTGTGTGCGTGATCCCAACTGAGCCTTAGGATGGCGGGCGAGCGGGTTAGCCTTGAACCACAAGGTCCGTAGTTCAAATCCACCAGCTATCCCATAAGAGAAAGACGAGGCTCCCACGAGGATTTAGCGACTTAAAAACCCACAGGAGCATTTCCACTGGGTCCTAGAGGATCTGCTGTGAGGCAAAATCAACGCGATGGCAGTGTGGGGTTTGGGTTGTTTGTTTTTTATGCCATACTAAGGCTCTATGAACTAGAATGGAGTACACTCCCCATTGTACTGACGCCCAGAGAACTGGAGCATTGTACCCAAGGTCACAAAGGATTCGAGCCCAGCAATGTAGGCTTCAGCATCAACTTGCTTAGCCTGACAGGTGGTGCAGCCAGTGGGAGAGTAGATGGCAGCTTAGATCCTAGGCCATGTCTCGGAAGGGAAGCCTGGCCTAGAGGAGTGGCTTTGGGAGTCACTGGTCACTGAGACCCGGAGCGAGGCTAAGATTCCTCAAGGCCGGCGCAGAGTGAGAGGAGACCAGACCAGACGTAGGGCAGTGACCCAAAGAGCCTTCAGCACAGACTGTGCCAGGAAGCGGTGCTTGCTCTGTGTGGGGCAGACAGCACCGTCCGGGCATCAGCGTGGGTAGAGGCCAGATGTGGTGAGAAAGAGTGACTGAGCATGAGCCCCTGAGAATGCAGGAAGCCACAGCTGGGCAGGATAAGTGACTTGCAGACCGGGCGGGCTTCCATTGTGTGGGGCGTCGAGTGTGTCTTAGTGTGTCAGCTGAGGGATAGGCGTCAGGAAGAGAAAGTCGGGGTGGGGTGGGGGGGGGGGCGGAGAGGAGGAAAAATGTCTAGAGATCTCGAGCCTTGGGGACTGGACGGGAGCCCCCTTCTTCAAGGGCAGCCCAGGGGAGGTCTAGGAGGGGAGGCCAGGGGAACCCAACTGAACAGGGCCGGGCTGGAGGGGAAGGTAGGTGGACAGGAAGTGTGAGTGACGGGACAGGAAACACAGGCAGGTCTGGTCAAAGAGCCAGCAAGGGGTCACAGGGTGGCCCTGGGGGTGGGGGTAGGGCAAATGAACCAAGGACCTGGTTTCCAGTCCCCACTCTGATCATCTGGCGGCTCTCGGACCTTGAAAAGCACCGCCTGGGCTTCGCCCTTGGTTGTACATGAAAGCAGTGGGCCTTCTTTGCCTGCCTCCAATCGGAAGATCCCATTTGATCATGGATTCCACGAGCTCTGTAAGCTGGGAACGAAAAAACCATACCGCGTAGAAGGTCGCTTAGAGGGCAGGTGGCCATACTGGCCACAGTGTCCAGGTCTTCCACTCTAGGGGAAGGAGCACCCCCTGGTGGTCAAGGGCAGAAGGGCAGGGGAGAGAGGAGCAGTGCTCCTCTCCGAGACTCGCCCCCAAAGGCAACACCTCGCCCGCCCACCCACTTTGTCCTCTCCGAAGCTGATGGGGACCCAGCTGGTCCAGGCCAGTGGGCATTTTCTGAGTGTCTGCTACTTGCTGTGGTGTGGAACAGTGGGGACAGGGCCAGACAGGCCATGGTGACTGTTGTCAGAGAACACACATTCCGGGAAGACAGACTGAGCAAAGGATGACCGGAAGGGCACACACACGACACTGAGCCGAACAAAAGGGGACCCATCCATGACCGAGGAGAGGCAGCCCTCGTGGCAGAGTGGCTCTGCATTGGGTTTCTACCCACAAGGCCAGCAGTTGGAAACCACCGGCCACTCCTCTGAGGAGAGATGAGGCTTTCCCCTCCCATAGAGTGACAGTCTCAGAAGCGCACGGAGACAGTCCCAGCCTGTCCCATAGGCCCACTGCGCATGAGAACGGATTCGATGGCAGTGAATTGTTGGGTTAGAAGGCCTTCAACAGGTAAGGGACAGAGGAAGGGGGCGTCCGGGCTGAGAGCCAGGGAGAGGGTGAATGCTCAGGATCACCGTGGAGCTGGACTAGAATGAACGTCGTCAATGGCCCTGGGTGTGGCATCCACTCAAACCCATGCCAGTCCCCATCCTTCTCCCTGCTGTGAGACCTTGGGGGGATCTTGGGTAAGGTGAATCCCACCTGAACACCCCTTGGCAAGGAGAGGAGACATCCAGGGCCAGGTTGGGGTCAGAGGCCGCTGGCAACCAGGCAGACAGCGGGAGGGAGTCCTCAGCCCAGTGGTCTCTGCCCTGCTGAGAACAAAAGGCGGCCGCTTCCGTGGGCTGTCACCCCGGGGGCAGAGCAGTCCCAGCAGAGCCTGGTGTCAGAGCGGGAGAGAAGGAGGCTCTGCCCTGCCCCTCTAGGAGCAGGCTGCTCCTTTGGGTCCCTGTAGGAAGCCTCCCTTACGGTAGAGCAGGAGAAAAAGGGCTTGGACTCAGGGCCCTGCACTGTGTGACATAGGGCATCGAAGGCCTGGTACCACTGGGCATCGAAGACCTGGATGTACGGGCAGGCCGGGGGGTGGAGGAGAGAGGCGGGGAGCTGCACTTTGGGGGGCACCTGATACCTGCCAAGCTCTCCGTAAACGTTCCATTTAATCCTCCTGACATTAGTGGAAGGTGTGGTCTACTATCTCTATGGGAACAGGGGGGGGGGGCTGGTGGCACAATGGTTAAGCGCTGGACTGTTCGCAGAAAGGTTGGCCATTTGAATGCTCCAACCATGCCCGGGAGCAAGAAGAAGACATACAGCGCGGGCAACCCCCCGGGGGCCTTCCGCTCTGGCCCATAGGGGTCTCTCTGAGCCACAGGCATCCCGGTGGGAACAGAAACCAGGAAAGGAGTCCCTGAGTGGCGCGCACGGCTGAACGAGGGGCTGTGGGTGGAAAGGGGGGCGGGGGCACATCAGATGACCAGGCCTGGCAATGTGGTGTCCTCGACCTCAGGGCCATGGGTACCCCCAAAGAGGACAGCGCCCCTCTGGCCCACAAGGCCCCAGAGAGTGGCGCTGACTTGGTTCAGCTGTACAAGCGCAGATTCTGAGGAGGCCCAGAGAAGTCCGGGGTCTCCCAGCTTGGATTCAGGGGTCGAGCCTCAGTCTGAGGCTAGCTCTTGCTCCTTCTCCGAAAAAATGATGTGCACACACACACACCCATCCCCCGGGGGGCTCCGTCAGGTGGCCCCTGTCCCTTCCCGCACGCTAAGGTCTGTGGTTCCAGGAGCGACTCTTCACCTCCTCCAGTCAGCCACTGGCCTCCTCCGTTCACAAACCCCCCAGGCCGGCACAGCCCTGCACCCAGAGGGCCTGCCCCACTCTCCTGTGTCTCCACTTGGTCCTGCTAGGACAGAGGGGCCGTGGCCCCTTTGCAGCTCGGACAACCCTTTCACAGGGGCCACCCGATTCATCACAGTAGCAAAATGACAGTGATGGAGCAGAAACGAAAAGAATGTTAGGGTTGGGGGGGTTCCCCCTCCCCCCCCATGAGGAGCTGTATGACAGGGTGGCGGCACCGGGAAGGTTGGGAACCGCTGATGTTCCGCAGAGCAGGAGGAAAGGCTGGGCGAGAAGAGGGAAGGAAGAAGGGAGGGGCGAGGGGGCCCCCACCTTCCCCTGGCAGTTCTGGAAATCCCCGGCAGCTGCTCCCCTCCTCTGTCTGGCCCTGAGCCAAGTCCTGGCTGGAGCAGAGGAGTTGAATGGAGAGGAGAGGGGTGAGGGGGGGGGCATAGCGGGGTGGGGGGGGAAGGGGGCAAGTCCCTCAGTCTCAGTCTGGACACCCCACCCACCCGGTAATTCCAGCCCCCATGAGGAGGGATTCCAAGCATGTTCCTCTTGAAGGAAGCCCTGCATGCCAGAATCCACACATACCAAACAGACACATGGGGTGGAGCTTGCCCTATCAAAGGTTCCTTTGCCTTACAAGAGGGCTCAGCACATGGGACACTTAAAATAGGCGCTTCCCAGTGCCATGAGAAGCAGCTCTGATTTCAGGAGCCCCCACCCCCCACCCCCCATGCGCCCCAGGCATCCGACACTTCCAGAAGGCTGGGGACACCCTCGGGGCCACACGGAAGGCAAGGCGTTAACCACAGCAGCCGGGGCTTCTCGACGCTGGAGCTGAGTCCGGGAGCAGGTCGAGCTAAGCTGTGGTGCCTCTGGACAGAGGAGTCCCCGGACAACAGGAAAAGGACCAGAAGGGACCAAGCAGGGACCAGAGAGAGGACAGACAACCAGGTCGCCCCCAGGCTCTCTGAGGAGCAGGGCAAGAGCTTGGGACCCTGTCTCCCCTCTAACTTCTTCCCTTCCTTCCACAATGCCCAGGGCCTCGGAGGGAGTCAGGCTCTTCTCTGTCCTCGGTTGCAGGAGACCTGTCCTGTCCCCAGGAAGTAGCTGATCCCCCAGAGGAGGAGGGCTGGTGGAAGCAGCCTGGGGTCAGGTGAACCCCCTTCGAAGAGCAGCTCCCTGCGCTGCAAGGCCAGCCAGATGCCTCGTGAGTCCTCAGACCCTGAACGGGAGAAAGCAGGCCTGGTGGGGCACGAATGAAAGCCCTCAGCTGCTGATCAAAAGGCCATGGGTTTGAACCCACCCAGAGGCTCTGAAGGGAAAAAAGAGGGGGAATGGAGCCTGGCAAAGATGAAAGGCTAGGAAACTCCCTTGCCGTCGCCCTGGGGCAGTTCTGTTTGTTCCATCAGGTCACTGGAAGTCAGGAATGGCATTGGGGGCAGAGACACAGGAGCGGTGGGCAGCCCGCCTCCCACCCTAAAACAGTTTTTAATCAAGTTCCAGGTAGAGTCAAGTCACGACAACAACAGCACAGAATGACGACATGGAACCCCTCCCCCTGCCCTGCCCAGGAGCTGCCACTGGCCATTTAGATTAACAGTCCAGATGCCAACCAGGCCCACAGAGCAGCCCCCAACCCCGCCCCAAACATCACCGCCCTCACGGAAGATGTGCCCCTGCATCCGGGAGCATCACCCCCCTTCCTCCTAGAGCTAGCCTCCAAATCTCCGAAACCTGGGGTCCACTCACCCTCCAGGCCCTAACTCAGGACAGAGGGAGGGAGCGCAGCTCAGAGTGGGTGGGGTCTGAGAGACCAGGGCCCCAGACCACCACCTTGGCAGAGAGGCTCCCAGGAGAGAGAGGTGGGGGCTGTGGAGGGAGAGGCTGGAGAGGCACACCCAGCCACAGAAAAACCACCCCGACTGCAGGGCCTTCTGCACCTCGCAGGGAGCGGGCAGAAAGGGAAAGACAGCCCTCCGAGCTGCCCCTCACTCTGTCCCATGCCAGGCTGCTGCCCTATTAGGGCCGTGGGCTACACGTCAGGACAGGGGTGCCATCGCCCAGCTGAGGGCCTGAACTCAGGGAGGCGATGAGGAGCTCTGACTCAAGGGGGTGGGAGGCGGGGGGCTCAGATAGAGCCCGAGGGAGAAGTCCGCCCCAGGCGAGGCAGGCTAAGCTGTATTTGGGGGGCAGATGGAGAGCCGGCGGCGGAGCCCACCCACCCCGTCTTTTCAGTGCTCTGAAATGGCAGCAGCTGCTGCAGCTGCTGTAACTGGGAGGGGAGGGGGAGTCTGGCTGGGAGAAGCCCCTAGATGCTCAGCCAGGGGGCGGGGGGGCGCTGGCGTCTGAGGTCCCACCCGGAGGGAGGCCTGGGTCCCACCCCTCCCTCCTCCCATGGCCCCCTCGTTCTGCAGCAGCGCAGCCCCCCCCCCGGGGCCTGGGCGCAGAGGACCCAAGGGGGAGCGGGGAGTCCATAGGCGGTGCCCCCTCCCCTCCCGGCGCCGCGCGGCTGCCTCCCGCTGGCTTGGCGAGGGGGGAACGTGCGTGAGGGCGCATCCTCGCCCGCTCGGGGCCCCACCAGCCCGGCCCTCCCGCAGCCCCAGCGCCCGACCCCGCCCGCCGGGGACAGCCCCCCTCCCTGCCGCCGCGCCCCCAGCTCGCACCCGGACCCCTCGGGCCGCCCCTGCCCGGCCCCGCGGCCGCAGACCTGCTCCATGCTGCGCCTGCTACGCCGTCCTCCTGGCCGCGCCGGCCCCCGGGGGCGCAGGGGGCGGCGGCCCCGCCATATGCCCTGTCGGGGCAGCTGCACGGGCGGCCGCGGAACGGAACGCGAGCAGCGACGGAGGAGCGCGGGTGTCAGCGCCCGAGCCCCGCCCCCGGCCCCGCCCCCGGGCCTGGCCCCGCCCCCGCAGGGGGGGCTGCGCCAGCGAGGACCCGCGCGCACCCCCGGCGTCACAGTCACACACACAATAGACAGTCACGCTCACGGCCACGCCCGCACACTACAGCCTCCCCGTCACCTGCGCCGCATCCACAGTCACGCACACCCTCCCGCAGCCGTGCAGCCGCGCGCACACCCCCCACTCAGGCATTCAACGGCCTCTCGCACCCTCACGCACTGTCACACACGCCCTTCCCAGTCACACCGCTCATACCGACGTGGTCAGTCACACAGCACTTCTCACCGGTCGTTCCTGTCAGCCCGGTCTCTCTGGCCTGCCCTGGGGGCGCTGTGGGCAGGGAGTCCTTCTCCTCAGGGCTGGGGTCTGTCACAGTCAGAAGAGACCCAGTCTCCATTTTCCAGGGGTCCAGAGAGGACTCGTGGCCCAGGTCTGCTGTCTCCAGAACTGACTGTCCACTTCAGGGCGGAGAGGTGGTGGGAAATACCCACAGACCCTGGAGCCCAGTGAGCTGTGTCTGTCTGAGCCAGCAGGGAGCTTGGCCTGGACTAGAGAACCTGCAGGGAGGGTCTACCCCCTGCGGACAGGGTCCTGCCAGCATTCAAAGTCTTCTGGGCCTTTGGCGAAGGGGATGGGGACCTAGGATGGAGATCCCAGTGTCCCATGTCCCAAGCTTGTGCAAAGGAGTGACCTGGGCTGTTGACAACCCGAGAAAGGGCAATAGAACCCCCAGATGCCACCCGAGTACCTGACATAGGATGACTCAAGCCTTGGTGGGGGGGGGAGGGGGCGAGAAGACCCCTCCCATTGACACCCACACCGGTGTCAGGAAGCTCTTGCCCACTGACCCGCTAGCCCCAGGCAGACCTCCCAGGCAGGGCAGGACGGAACTCAGAGGCCATCTGAGCAGGCATGGTTGAAGCAGGCCTTCAATGGGCCCACCAGGCAGGGGCCTGGGGGTCTGGAGTGGACCTGGGGTGGAAACTAGCCATCTCTGAGGCAATGGGGGTTTGGGAGCGGAGGCCAGGGATATCAGTGTGCAGGCGCCAGTTTCTCAGACCCACTGGGCCAATGCGGAAGGTGGCTTCACAACTCCTCACTGTGCCCATGTCTCTGTTAGGCCCCAGAGGGTGAGGGAGCAGGGGGAGCGTTAAAGATCTTCAGTGGGCCCAAACAAAGGGGGCTTTATAGGCTGGTGCAGAGGACACGACACGCTGGGAGGAGGGGGCAGGAATGCTGAGGGGAGGCTGGGAGTTCCCTCCTGGGCAGCCCAGTTTGGGGCTAAGGTTGGACTCCACTTAACCCCTCCCAGCTTGGACACTGCTGCCAGGAACCCAGGAGCCCTTCATCCCTGGATGCCTTCGTCTGAGGGATCGGGTGGGCACTGCCCACACACTCTCCATCTTCCCCTCCCGCTGGCTTCCGCTTCTCTGGGTTCCAGCGGCCATGACCTCTCCACGGCCCCACTGCCCCTGTCTGCTACCCAAAGGCCCTTTGGTTACCAGAGGAGGAGAGGGACAAAATTGGGTGGGGTCACAAGGCTAGGGGGTCAATGGGGTCCTTTGTCCCTTCAGACAGAGCCTGTGCTGACGGAGAGAGGCGGAAGACAGAGACAGTGCCAGCCAGTCAGCTTGTCTCCTAGGCCCTGACCCAGGCTCTTCCAGGCCAAGGTGGAGTTGGGTCTTGGCCTGTGCAAGCTGGGCCCCTCCGTTCTTCCTGGTTTGTTCCCCTCTGGGTCCCTCTCGGTGCTAAGGAAGTCCCTGGAAAGTGGCAGAGGGGAGGCGGCCTCTGAAGCAGCTGCCACTTGGCCAGGCCTCAGATCTGGCGGTTAGGCTTTGTAAGATCAGTCACTGTCTGTTCATAAAGACGCTGCCCACGCCCTGAAGAGTAGACGCTCATTAGCCTGAGTCACGGTGGCTAGAGATTGTAAAACCCGAATGCTATTTGAGCAGCGCACCATAAGCATTACCCAAAACCTCACGAGCAGAGGGTCTCTATAGTCAAGGGAGGCCGGTCCTGTCCCGCCGTCTCCATCCAAGTTCTCAGTCCTCCTTTTCTCCTGGAAGGGCTGGAAGCCTTGGTCACGCCTGTCACTTGTTTCCAGGGGCACCAGGGCCTCCAGCCACAGCGGCACCTCAGAGAGGCAGCAGTTAGTAGGTGCGTAAGGACCCAGCCCCGATCATCGTTTGATATGCATCTTATTTTAGAATTCTTTTTTTTTTTTTTTTAGTTTTTTGGGCATCACTGCCCTCTGGTGGTGGGAGTAGGAGGCCCAGCCCCACTGCTGGAATTGAACCTCCGTCCCAGTGGGCCGCAGTCCCGTGCACAACCACGACACCACCGGGGCTCAGCCCCCTATTTTAAAGTTCTTAAAGAGATAACAAGAAGACCCTATGGCTTCTTGAGTTTCTGGGGCAAAAGCTTCCTTTCAGGGCCTAAGAAAAATGCCCTCGCTTGGGCAACTCTTCATTTTCTGACCACCTCTCTCTCGGAGCGGCTCGCCTGGCAGCCTTTCTGGCCCCTCAGACGTATCTGGAAGCATCTTCACTGCTCTGGGCACCAGCATGCTCACCTTTACTCCGGGAATGACAATAGCAGTTATCTGCAGGCTGCAGAAAGGTCGAGAGGGATTTTGAGGCTCTCATGCTTGGTCCACGGATTGGCTTATAGGTAGGTGATCCATAGAATCTTCCTTGGGTCCATGGCAGGTGCCCTCAAGTCAGCTCCAACTCACAGAGCCCCTGCAGACCACAACGTCCTCCAGCAGGCCCGCTGTGCCTCTTGGGTCTGAGCCCACTGCTGTAGTCACTGGGTCCATCCGGCTCGTCAGAGGTCCTCTTTATGGCTGCCCCTCGATTTGACCAAGCGTGACGGCCTTTCCCAGGGACGGGCTCCTCCCGACATGAGCAGGCCTCAGGCAGACTTGTACATGAGGTGAAGTGTGGCCACCCTGGTCGCTACGGAGCGCTCTGGCTGCACTTCTTCCGGGACGGATTTGTTTGTTCTCCTGGCAGTGCGCGGTACTTTTGAAATGCTTTGCCAGCACCAGAGCCAACTCAACTGGTTGGACGTTGTTAGCTTCCGTTCCATGGGTGACGATTTTGGATCTTGGTACCCCACCCCCCCCTCTTTCTGGGAGACTATGACCCTGGTGACCAGGTGTTCTTCTCGGGGTGGTGGCTGGCCGCAGCCAGGTGGGGAACTGGAATGGTGACGGGGTTTCCAGCCTGGCCCTGGCCCCCATCCTCCTCCTGTCTGTCTCTGCAGCCTCCAGGGGGCCCCTCTCCGAAGAAGAGCGCCAAAGCAGACAGCTCCACGGGTGCCCAGGGCCTGAGGAGGGAGGGAGGACGCAGATCACCCAGGAGGGAGTGGAAGGAGGTGGGAGGGAAGGGGGGGGG
>PVJH01033944.1:0-21011 GCA_004026705.1 Nesogale talazaci | reverse complement strand
AGGTTCCTGAGTCTAGGTCTTTATGGGAATGGAACACTTTCTCTCTCCCACAGGGTGTCTGCTGAGTTTCAATCACGAACTTGAAGTTAGCAGCTCAATCCATAACACACTCTACCTCAAAAAAGCCTCTTCAACTATAAAGGCTCCAGAAAGAAAGAAAATTTCCATTTTTACGTGGATTAGAGACAAGGAACGCCTAAAGGCAAAACTAGAAGACATGAAGAACGACAAAAAGAATTTTTTTCATCGGTCGTAAAGTCATGGTTGATAGGTGCCATCAAGTCTGCTCTGACCCATAGCAGCACTGCACAACACTGCGGGGTCCTGTGCCATCCTCACAACACTTCCACTATTCTTCTCCAGCACCACAATTTCAATGCATCTCTCCTTCTATGGCCTTCCTTAGTCCATGTCCAACTTTCCCCTACATATGATGCAATGGAGAATTCCATGGTTTGGGTCAGGTGCACCTTAGTCCTCAAGTAATAGCCTTGCTCTTCAATACTGTAAAGAGGTCTGTGCAGCACATTTACTCAATACGCTACATCTTTGGATTTCTTGACTGCTGCTTCCATGTGCACTGATTGTGGATCCATGTAAGACAGCTTCCTCCACAACTTCTATCTTTTCTCCATTTGTCATGATGTTACCTGTTCGTCCAGTTGGGAGGATTTTGGTCTTCCTTACATTGAGTTGCAATCCATACTGAATACAATCCTTGATATTCATTAGCAAGTGCTTGAGCCCTCCTCCCTCTCAACAAGCTAGGTTGTGTCATTTGCATATCATAGGTTATTAGTAAGCCTTCCTCCAATCTGATGACACCATTCTTCTTCATGTAATCCATCATCTCATGGCTTGTTCAGCATACATATTGAACAGGTATGGTGAAAGGATACAACCTTGATTCAAACCTTTCCTGCTTTAAAACAGTATTTAAAGCAGTATCTTCTCGTTTCATGAGCACAACCGATCCATGTATAAATTCTGAATGAGCACAATGAAATATTCTGGAATTCCCATTCTTCTCAAGATTATCCATAGTTCATTGGTTCACACAGTCAAATGCCTTTGCACAGTCAAGGAAGCACAAGTAAACATTTTTGTGGTATTCTCTCCTTTGAGCCAAGAACCATCTGACATCAGCAACGATGTTCCTGTTCTACTTCCTCTTGTGAAGCCGGGCTGAATTTGCAGCCCGTCTGTCTGTAACCATTGCTGGGAAAGCTTAAGCTACATTTTACTTGTGAGCAATATCAATATATCATTCTATAACTTGAGCATTCTGTTTGGTCATCTTTCTTTGGGATGGGCACAAATAATAGCTCTTTTCCAGTCAGTTGACCAAGTAGCTGTCTTTCAAAATTTCTGCCATAGACTAGTGAGTGCTTCCAGTTTTTCAGCTGTCTGAAACATTTCAGTGAGTATTCCATAAAATCCTGGAGTCTTACTTTTGATAATACATTCAGTGCAGTTTGAACTTTTTCCTTCAGCACCAATGTTTTTTTCTATCATATCACCAACTGTTATGATGGAATATCAACTACTCCACCCTTCCAGTATCACCACTCTCACCACTAGTCCTGAGGGATCATCTATCCTAAATTCCCCATGTTTCCAACTCCAGTGTACATCCCCTGGTCTCGCTGGATTTGTCTGGTAGAATTGGGATCATGACAGTGGGTGGGAGGAAGCATTTGAGAACTAGAGGAAAGTTGCAATTTCATTGTTACTACATTGTACCTTAACTGGTTCATCCTCCCTGCAATCCCTCTGTAAGAGGATGTCGCTTCACCTACTGATGGGCTTTGGGTCCCTAATCTCTACTCCTCCTCATTTGTAGTGATATAATTTTTAGTTCTTTGATGCCTGATACCTAATCCCTTGGACACCTCGTGGTCACACAGGCTGATGGGCTTCTTCCATGTGGGCTTTGTTGCTTCTGAGCTGTATGGCTACTTGTTTACTCAAGCTTTTAAGACTCCAGCTGAGTACTATCAGCTTTCTTCACCACATTCGTTTATGCGTGCATTTGTCATCAGTGATCATGTCAGGAAAGTGAGCATGCAATGTTATGATTTTTAGTTCTTGAAGCCTGATAGCTGACCTTTTTGACACCTCGTGGTCCACAAGCTGATGTGCTTCTTTCATGTGGACTTTGTTGCTTCTGAGCTAGATGGCCACTTGTTTATTCAAGCCTTTAAGACCCAAGACACTATATCTTGATAGCCAGGCACCATCAGCTTTCCTCACCACCTTTGATTATGCACAGATTTGTCTTCAGGGAATATGTCTGGAGGTGAGCATCATGGAATGCCAATTTAATAGAACAAAATGTTCTTGCACTGAGGAAGTACTTGAGTGGAGGTCCAATGTCCATCTGCTGTCCTACTACTAACCCTATAATATATGCTCATTGATCTATTTCCCCATCATCATATATAAATATGTACACCTATGTACATGCCTGTATTTAAACCTCTATAAATACCCTTTACCCCCAGTTCTTTCCTCTATTTTCCTTTACTTTCCTCTTGTCCCTCTATCAGGCTTAGCCTTAATTTGGGTTTCAGTATTTTCTCTCTGTTTCATTAGTCTTGATCAATCCCTATCGGACTTCTGACACCCACCTTGTCACTGATTTCGAGTCAATTGTTATTCCCTTATCCTTGGACTGGTCAACATCACCTCCTTTCCCTCTCCCATGTTCCCCCTGGAACCATCAGTCCCATCGTTTTCACCTCTAGACTATTCATCCAGCCTATCTTATCTAGATAGACCTGCAGAGGTAACAATATATACCAAAAAAAGGCATCCTAAAATGAAGCAACCAAAGAAAATAAAACAACAATAACAAAAAAACCCAATGTCATATATATATATATATATATATATATATATATATATATAATAACAACATAAACACCTGTAAATAGTTCAAGATCTGTTCACTGACCTCCAGGAGTGTCCACTGGTTGAGTTGAATGGGATGCCACATCCTGGCCTCAAAATATGTCCTTGGAACCCCATGCTCTGTTACAAACCCTTAGTGTTTTGCCATGGTGTGCTTGGGTCAGACAGGTTACAATTCTGACACTGCTTCTCCATTGGTGACCTTGAAAGGTGTTGAGTCAGTGAAGATAGCCGTGTTTCATAATGAAGCTGGCCATATGATCCTGACTGTGCATCGGCTGTTCTGAGTGGGAATATAGTCTTGAAGGCTCAGTGGAACAGGATGACCTCCATTCTCTCATCTTCCCCTTCATTTTTTTTCATGTGTTCTGGTCAGGTATCTCTCATTCCCCAAGCTGCAGCTTCAGTGTTAATATCCAAGGCAAAACTCCTTTGGTGGAAAGGCGGCTGCTCCTGTAGTTGGGATTGGGTATTGTGCGCTCAGACCCCTCCACTGATTCCCCACACCATGCCGCCACACTGCATTCACATCCTGGAACACCGGGTTTAAGTTTGGTTCCTCTTTCCCTGTGGTGATATAAACAATATGCTCCCCTTGGGTGGGTTAGTACCCCATTCCCTCTCTACACATCACCATCTGCCACCCTCACCCCACCCACCCCCACTCCAGTTGGCTACCATATGTATCCCTGGATTTGTTCTGGTCCCTGCCATTCTACCTGGGCCTCTCCCCAGGCATTTCTGTGTACAGTAACTTTTACCCAATATCCCTGTTGCATTTTTAAAAAATTAAGCTTACCTCCACAGACTCATGTTGTACCTGTCCTTTTGTGCTTGGCTAACTTGACTTAGCATAATTTCCTTCAGTTCTTCCCATGTGGTGATGTGCTTCATGGATTCATCACTGCTTTTCAGTGAAGCATAGTATTCCATTGTATGGATGTACCACAGCTTTTTAACCCATTCGTCAGTTGATGGAAATTTGAGCTGTTTCCAACTTCTTGCAATTGTGAACTGTGCTGTGATGAACATTGGAGCACAGATGTCTGATCATGGTTTGTTGCTTGCCTTTTCTGTGTATATGCCAAGTAGAGGGATTACAGGGTCATATGGTAGCTCAATTTCCACCTGTTTTAGATATCATCAACTTGACTTCCATAGTGGCTGTACATACCTACAGGTCCACCATAAGAATTCCTATCTCCCCACAGCCTCTCCAACACTTAATGCTTTCTGATTTTTTGAATTGGGCTATCCTCAAAGGTGTTAGGTGGTATCTCATTGTTGTTTTGATTTGCATTTCTCTTATGGCTAATGATTGGGAACATTTTTTCATATGTTTATTGGCCATTTGGATTTCTGCTTCTGTGAAACTTCTGTTCAGGTCCTTGCCCACCTCTTCAGAGGGCAGTTAGTTAAGCTCTTTTTAGAAGCTATCAGGTTAGTCTAGATGTTTTCTCAGTCTGTGGGCTCTCTCCTTACTCTCTTGGTGAATTCTTTCTATGTACACAGGTGTTTTATCTTCAATATATCCCACTTGTCTATTTGTGCCTTCTCTGTGTTTGTGTCCTTCTCTATTTCTGATAGCCTATGCAATCCCTGTGCCAAAGTTCTGAGGTTGATCCCAATTCCCTCATTGATGGCCCTAATAGTTTAGGGCTTTACCTGAGGTCTGTGATGCACCTTGAGTTTATTCTAGTGCATGGCATGAGGTAAGGGTCTTGCTTCATTTTCCTACAGGTAGGTAGCCATTTTTTCCAGCACCACTTGTTGGAAAGGGCATCTGCTTCCCATTTGACATTTTTGAGGCCCTTATCAAAGATCAGTTGTCTGTATGCTGATGTTTTTATTTCTGGATTTCCAGTTCTTTTCCATTGGTCTAAGTATCTATCATTATGCCAATACCATGCTGTTTTGACCACTGTGGCTGTATAGTATGTGCTAAAGTCAGGTAAGCAAGCTCTCCCACAGTGTCCTTCTCTGTGAGGAGTTCTCTGGTAAATCTGGGCTTCTTCCTTCTCCATATGAAGTTGGTAACCATTTTTTCCATTTCTTTGAAGAAAGATGAGGGTAATTATATCGGTATTGCATTAAACTTATATAATGCCTTAGGTAGAATTGAAAATTTTGCTAGATTGAGTCTTCCAATCCATGAGAACGGGATAGTCTTCCATTTGTTGAAGTCACTCTTGCATTCTTGTAATAGTTTTTTGTAATTTTCATCATATAGATTTTTTTTCTTTTAGTCAGGTATATCCCTAGATATTTCCATTTGTGCATGGCTATTGTGAAGGGTAGCTCTTTTTAATCTCCTTTTCTGTGGTCTTATCTGGTGTGTATAGTAGTCTGATAGACTTCTGATTGTTGACCTTGTATCCTACCACTCTGCCATACTCCTCTATTGTTTCCAATATTCCCCTTGTGGAGCTTTTGGGGTTTTCCATATATAAAATCATATCATCTGCAAATAATGAAAATGTCATCTCTTCCCCAGGCGAATACCTTTGATGTCTTTTCTTTGCCCTATACTTAGGGTTATTATCTCCAACTGTGGAATATGTGATGTCATCTTCTACCTTTTGTGTTGAGTGTTTCCCTACCCCCCTTTCTTTTCAGCGTGTTGTGGATGTGTGTGTGTGTGTGAGGGTTGATCATTCTTGATTTCTTTCCACCATTAAGCCATTCCTATTTTCAGGGCTGTTTTCTCTTTGCTGCCCTCTGGGTGATGTTGTTCTATCTGACATTCTCTTAATTATGCTTGATGCGTCCTGTTCTTCTACCTATACAGGCTCAGCAAGGATCTTTTGTAGGGCTGGGTTTCTTCTAACGTATTCTAACTCTTACTTCTCCATCTAGTTTGATAGGTAATTTGGCTGGGTTGAGTATTCTTGGGTTTGTGTTATTTTCCTTCAATTTTTGGAATATGTTACTCCACTCTCTGCTCTTCTTCATAGTATCCTCTGATAAGTCTGAGCATATTCTTATTTGAGAACCTTTATATGTGATTGCTTTTTTCCCCCTAGCTGCTCTCATGATTTCCTCATTTTCCTCAAAGTTGAATAGTTTAACTATTATGTGTCTCGGTGACTTCTTCTTGGGATTCCGTCTAGCTGGTGTTCTTTCAGCCTCCTGAATGGTTGCCTGGTTTTCGTTCATTAAGCTAGGGAAGTTTTCCTCCAGGGATTCTCTGACTATTGTTGCAGATGACTTTGTTGTTGTGTCTTCTTCTGGTAGGCCAATAATTCTGATGTTATTTCTCCTTATAGCATCAGACATAATTCTTACATTTTCTTCAGTTTCTCTGATAATCTTATTAGTTTTTTGTTCATGTATGTTAAATTCCACTTTGCCATCCTCTTGGTCACTGATGTGCTTTTCAGCTTCCTCCAGTCGATTCACAAATTCCATGAGTCTACTGTTGTTTTCTGTTTTCTTGTCCCTAGGCTCTTGCATTTCCCTTTGGTGTATGGACTTTATCTCATTTATTAATTCATCCTTTTTCTGTATTGTTTCCCTCATATCATATATGACTCCAAGAATCATTCTGAAATTTTTTTTTCTGCCGCATGTCAATGTCTGTTTCTTTTATGCGTGCCATTAGGGTTAGGGCATCTTCTGCCATTACCTTTTATTTCTCCTGTTTTTTAATTGAGATTTTTAGAGCTGATTGCTGTTTGCATTGCATTGTTTTTGAGGAACCAGGTGCCATTTTCCAGGGACACGAAGAGCACTGGCTTTCTCTGGGAGACTTAAGGAATGTGTCTTCGAACTTCCTGTGACTAATTTCACTATAGGATTAGCCTAACTCTTTATACTCTAGTGACTTCACTTTATCCCTAGTGAGCCATTGTTCCATTATCTGCAGGGCAAGTTGGGTGGTCTTCCCCAGGTCCACTAGCTGTTGTGGACCCACAAGGATAGTGCTGCACTGCACAATCTCACCAGGAGCTGAGATGGTGCAGCCCACAGCAGCCTAGGGCACTGCAGGAGGTGCTTGGCCACTGCAAGGGGAGCACCATGGAATGCTGGTGGGCTACCCCCTCCCGAGTAGAGCACCGTGAATAGTGGGCAGAGCCACCGGATCAGGCAGATCACAGAGGAGGCTGGGCAGTGGTTCCTGCAGCAGCTCGGAATTCAGGCCAGTGCTGTTGGAACCACCCTGGGGCTCAAGAGGCACAAGGCTGGTGGGAGGAGGATTCCTCAATCAGATGGACCCCAGAGGACATGTAAGAGCTCTCCCAAACTCACAGACTGGAATTCCCCTGTAAGAAATTGGGCAGATAATACGCAGGTGGAGGGTGGGTGAGCTTCTCCTCCCTCGGGCTATTCTACACAGGGTGCAGAGGCTCTCCCAACTGGGTGTTGCAGGTATAATTGCCCTAGGCTAAGGGGAGTAGTCTGGCTTGTGAGCCAAACTGGAAAAGACCAGGAGTTAACTATTAGAGACCAGATTTGCCGAGACCGTGGGGGAATAGAGAGTTGACCCAACTCAGTAACACAGTTAAGCTCTGATCCCTGTGTGTGGGGCCACAAGGTTCAATCTCTGCCCCACACCAGCAGTAAGCCACGGCTCTGACAAGACAATGCCCCTGTGCCAGCTCAGACTGTCTGGGCAGCAGCTCTTCTGGAGACAGTGGCAGACAGTGGCGTGTTAAACGCCTGCGGGGCTTCACTGTGGCATGCCAAAAGCCCCCAGACCCTCAGAACCCCGCAAATCGATGTCTACTTAAAGTGACCAGATTTTAACATTGGTAAAGTGGGCGGGGCGGGGGTGGGTGGGTAGAGGGGGCGGGTGGGTAGAGGGGGCATATTTCCTTCCCATTCTCACACCTTTCCCTGGTTTGTCATACATTCTTTCCAAAAATCAGGACTTTTTTAAAAATGCCACGTGATGCAGGAAAAATAGTTTAAAATCAGGACTGTCCCATCAAAAGGAGGATGTCTGGTCACACTCCAGCATTCCGTTAGTGCTGAATTTCTCTTTCAGGCACTTTTCCCAGGCTGATCTCCGGCTGATTCCCTCTGGTGAATGTCATGCAGTCGCCATCTTCCTGGAAGTCCTCAACGCATGTGATTTTTATAAACAAGCAGTTTGTTTGGGTCACTAGGCATTATTTAGCATTGTTAGTTTAAACCTTTTGCGGCTGTGTTCCAAGCATTTTTCTGTAATTTTTTTAGTTCCAAGCATTTTGCTATAATTTTCTTAGTTTTTGTGGGTTTTTTTTTTTTGTACTTTTTTAAGATAAAAAACATGGGTTCTAAAAAAGAGGTTTTTGTTTTGTTTTGTTTTTTTAAATCAAGATAAGGGACTGATTAACTGTGTTATCAATATTGTTGATGACAATTTAATAAACCCTTTTAGAAAACAGTTAAGGAAATACCAACAGCAGACCCACATTAGACAGATTTTTTTTTTTTTTTTTGAGAAAGCCAGCCAGGTCCTGGTGAAAAAAGACAAAGAAGGGAAAATACTCTTGGAAAAAAGCTACAGGTTGATTTTATGGAAGGGGATTCCTCTTCCAAACAATGCCTCTCACTCAATGCCTCCTCTCTCCATCTGAGTCCACAAATCCAGATCTTCATCAATCTCAAGGTATGGCCCATACTGTTGCTGTTAAAAAACTTTTATTTAAATTATATTTTTTAACTCTGAACTTATTTACTTTGAAATTTCTGTGTAATACTTTGTATAAAAAGGCAAGGGTAGGGTAAAAATTTGGTGGTCGAGAGCAGATTAATCCATTTTCAGTTCTTTCTTTAAAAAAAAAACAATTTATTGACAGCTCATACACCTCTTACCACAATCCATACATGCATGCATTGTGTTCCAAGCACATTTGTACATTTGTTGCCATCATCATTCGAAAAACATTTGCTTTCTACTGTTTCTGAAGGCTGTTTTGGCTTTCATGCATCACATGCTGTTAATTATACAAATGAACATATGCAGATCTAACAAGGTTAATGAGGTGAAACAAAGTAAGGGGAGAAAATATTGAAGAACTATAGGATAGTTTTGTTTCATCAGTGCTATACTGCTCCCTAGATTCAACATTCTTTCCGTGTGGCCTTTACTTCTTATATCTGATTGTATTCCAGCCAATTCTCTTTGGACACCTAATAATCACCAAACCCACTGCTATCAAGTCAATTCTTATTGGTAACAGTGCTGTTTGACCAGTAGAACTGCTGCAAAGAACGTCGATAATCTTTATGAGATCAGACTGCTTTCTCCCACAGAGCAACCGGTAGGTTTGAATCATTAGACTTGCTCATACCAGGGCAGTACTTAAGCCACTGCACCTTGCGGCCTCCTTGAATAGCCTATATATAAAAAAACTAACTGGCACTGAAACATTTCTGACTTACTGTGATCCTATGTAGCAGTGGTTCTCAACCTTACTAATGCCTCAACCCTTTAATACAATTTCTGATGTTGTGGTGACTCCCCCAAACAAAATTATTTTCATTGCTACTTAATAACTGTAATTTTGCTACTGTTAAGAATTGGGTGACACCCATGAAAAGGTTGTTTGACCCCCAAACGGTCACGACCCACAGATTGAGAACCATTGCCATGTAGGATTTCCAAGGCTGTATATCTTTATGGAAGCAGAGAGCCTCCTGGTGGGTTTGAACTACCAATCTGTGGTTAGCAGTCCAATGCTTATTCTACGGTGTCATCAGTTCTAGAAGGTTTTAAAATATTTATAAAACCCACTATGTTCCCTTCTTTTTTCTTCTATGTCCCCACTCTTTAAGCCATATCACCATCCCTACTAAACTCTGGAAGTAATCAACTCTTTTTTCTTTAGTGCTCAAATATTAAATCGTCTATATCAATTGATAAAGTTTCCACCTTTTTTATATCTTTCCAACCCTCCCCTTCTCTACTCTTTCTCATTTTAGTTATTACAAAAAATTTGTATCTGCCTAGAATGAATTCTCTTCATTTGCCACAGCAATGCCTTTCTAAAAATCAAATTAAGCATGCAATGAAATGAAACCCACACTCCTCTTGATGATGTGGTGAAGTGAATTACCTGGTATTGATTTACCATCCACAATCTTCTTAGTGCTATCCTAGTTTGTTTAATCCACTCGGTCAAATGCCTTTGCATAATTAAAACACAAATAAACATCTTTCTGATAGTTTCTGTTTTTAGCCAAGATTCATTTGACATCCGCAATGATATTTTCACTCCATGTCCTCTTCTGAATCCAACTTGAGTTTCTTGCCAAAAGGCGGGGTATTGTTAGGTGTCCTCAGATAGGCTCCAACTTATAACCAATTCTATGTTTTAAGGAAACCCGGTTTGATTCTGTCATCCTCACAACTGTTATGTTTGGGTCAATTGTTGCAGCCACCATATCACTTCATCTCATTGAGAGTCTTGCTTTTTCAGTGACTTTCTACTTTACCAAGTATGATGTAATTTTCTAAGGACTGCTCTCTCCTGATAATATGTGCAAAGAGGCAGATTCACCATATTTGCTTCTAAAGACAGATGTGTGTGTTCTGGCAGTTCATGGTACTTCCAATATTCTTTACTAGCAAAATAACTCAAATGTACCATTTTTCTGTGGTGTCCTTACTTATTGTCCAGTTTTCACATGCATATGAGATGATTAAAAATATCACGGCTTTGTTCTAGTACATGTTACTCTCGAAAGAGGTAACTTTGTTCTTCAATATTTTAAAGAGGTCTTGTACAGCAGGTTTACTTAATGCAGTACGATCTTGGGTCCAGGGAAAATGAAATCCTTTACCCTTTCAAGATTTCCTGCATTTATCTTGATGTGACCTGTTGGTTCAGTTGTGAGGATTTTTCTTTTCTTCCCATTGATTTGTGACTCACACTGAAGGCTGCAATCCTTTATCTTCATCAGCAAGTGCTACACGTCCTCAGTTTCAGTAAGCAAAGTTTTCTCATCTGAATATTGAAGTTTGTTAATGAGTCTGCCTCCAATAGGGATGTCATGTTCTTCCTAGTACAGAGTAGTTTCTAGGAGTATTCGCTCAACATAAAGACTGAGTAAGTACAGAGAGAGGACACAGTTTTGATGCACCCTTTTCCTGACATTAAACCACACGTTATTTTCTTCACCTTAGACCACCATAGACCACCTCTTCACCATAGACCACCTCTTGGTCTATGTACAGGTTCCACATGAGTACAGTGAAGTATCCTGAGAGTCTCATTCTTCTCAGTGCTATCCTAGTTTGTTTAATCCACTCGGTTAAATGTCTTTGCATAATTAAAACACAAATAAACATCTTTCTGATATTTCTGTTTTTAGCCAAGATTCATCTGACATCTGCAATGATATTTTCACTCCATGTCCTCTTCTGAATCCAACTTGAGTTTCTGACAACCATTTTAAACTTTTCTTCAGCAAAATTTTATTTGCATATGGTATTAATTATGATATTGTTAGATAATTTCTGCATTGTTTGGCCAATCTTCCTTTGGAATGGACACAAATATGAGTCACTCCCAGTTAATTGTCATGACAGCTGTCTTCTCAATTTCTTATCATAGACTATTGAGTGCTTCAAATGCTTCATCAGCTTGGTATTACATCAATTCCTGAAGTCTTGTTTTACACCAATCCCTGCACTACAGCTTGGACATCTTCCTTCCATACCATTGTTCTTGAACATGTGCTACCCAAAAAAATGACCAACCAATTTTCTTGGCACAATGACTGTGTATTCCTTCCACCTTCTTTTGGTGCTTCCTGTATCATTTCATATTTCAACTACTGCATCTTTTTTTTTTTTTAAATCAGGAAATTCAATTTCATTTGGTGGGTACAAGTGAGGCAGCGCAAGGCTCTTGAGGCCTTCATGAAGCAGGACCCACCACTTGTCCAAGGGGTCACGGTGAGGGATGCATTTGACTCCACAATCATCCAGGATGAGGCTTTTCTCAGCCACCATATCCTCAAAACTCATCGGCATTAAATTTGGTGAAGCCTTATTTCTTGGAGATGTGGATCTTTGGGCTCCCAGGGAACTTGAACTCGTCCACGTGTAAAGCCTCAATCACATGCTCCTTGTTTTGAAGCGTGGTGCGGATCGACATGACCTGACCAATATGGAATCTAGCCACCATGCCTCGATATTTCCTCAAAGCACTTCCCACCCCAGTTTGGAGCCTGTTGGCCCCAGAGCACTTCTTGTTGATGTGGAAGGGGTGGGACAGACTCAGATGTGGAAGCATCTTTGCCACACCATTTCACCATGCGCTTGTTCGCACAGACACCGGCAGCCTCCAGGGCTTTGGAGAAGGGCTGCTGGTCCTCATCTGACACCATGTGACCACACAGTGGGAATTGATCCACTTTGCCTTCTTCCAGCCTGGGTCAAAGATACGAATCTGGGCATCAAGGACACCTCAACAGAACCAGGGCTTTGGATAGGGCTTATTCTTACAATATCGGTAAACATCGGGCAGGGTGGCAGCCCATGGCAATACCAGAATATCAAAGTGGCATGCGAAGGCCTGCGCACGACTTATAAGCCATTGAATCTATCGGTATAGCAATTGAGGCTTGAATTTTTTCTAAGTTCTTTTAGCTTGAGATGTGTTGTGTATTCTTTGGTCAAGGTCTTTATACTTCGTTATAATACCCTACTTTATCTTCATAAACTTCCCTTTGAAATTTTCTGTTGAGTTATTTCATCATTTCTTTCATTTGATTTACTTACTCTACATTCAAGAACAAATTTTAGAGACTTCTGACATCGACTTTGGCCTTTTCTTTCTAGTTTTTTAATGACCTTATTGAACATCATGTATGATATTCTTACTGTCATTTCACAGTTTCTGTTATTTGTATTCAGTGCGTCGACCTTCTTTTCTTCAGCTATTCTCAAAATTCAGGTGGGATATACTGTGTTAGATTGAGTTAAAATTTATCGTGCAACCTCATTTTAGTTCTATTACCAAGGCCAAAGTATCTAACAATTATTCCTTCTTCTTTGTTTCCAACATAATTATCAATGAATTTTGATTAAATATTTGATCAATTTCAGACAGTTTATCAAATTCTATGATTTATTCATCATTAAACTTCAATAGTTAGCTTCAACATTCAAATACGTTTAAGAAATTTATATGAAGAAATATATATATCAATAAAGTTGCAGACTGGGCAAGCCTGATTCAACTCCAATCCATGCTAACTCTGATCTTATGCTAAGCTGGAGACCCACCCTGACGTATGAAACTGACGACCCATGAATAAGAAGAATAAAGCCCTGGGTGGGGAGCTCATAGACTGGTAGAGACACAGTAGACTGATCCAAGGCAGAGTCAGCAGCTCCATGATAACTGCCAGCCTCGGAGCCAGACACAGGACCTTTGCGTGGGCAAAGGAAAAGGAGGAAAGGGGCAAGAGAAAGGCCAGATCTCCTCAGTATCTCATACATAGGCTGCACACGCAAGGAGACATCATCAGGTTACGATCTGACTGAAGGATTAGACTCCACCCATATCTTCTTAGAAGTGGAGCCCAACTATCACTTATATACTCAAAGTGATATCGAGGCCCTTGTTGATTTGTTTTAATTTTCTTTAGTTTTAACCTGAATTTGTATTTGATTCATGTATATCCCATCTGGTAGCATAGTGGGTTGTACATTGGGATAGCAAATGCAAGGTCAGCAGTTCAAAATCACCTGTGGCTCCATGGGAGAAAAATGAGAACTTTTACATCTGCAAACATTTGTTGTCTCAGAAACCCACAGGGGCAGTTCCACTCCCTCCTATAGGGGCTCTGTCACTCAGAACTACTATATGACAGTGTTTTATTGTTTTTTTTCCTACATATGTAGACAATTTGAATCCTGTGTGCTTCATCTGTTTAAGTCCACGCTGTTGATGTTTTTTAAAAATGGTATTCAAAAGGAGAAATCATTGGTCATACAAAATTCTGTCATGTGTCTCCAGTTTCATTTCTTTCATGAAGACCATATTTTCTTTTTTGTTTCCAACATTTATACTCTAATTACCAATAATTATCAATGGATTTTTATTATTTGATTAATTTCAGGCAGGTTTATAGAGTTCTATGATTTCTTCATCATTAACTTCAATGGTTAGAGTGTAAATTTGACCAATAGTTTTATCAATTGGACTTTCTTATAGACATAAAGATATTATCCTATTACAGACAGCATTGTACTCCAACATAGTTCTTTAAATGTTCAATCTGATGATGACTGTGATGTTGTTCCTCTTGGATTTGTAATTATCAGGATAATAAACCACATTAACTCTTCAAAATCACCAATTCAAGTCCAGGTCAGCTCATTGATGCCCATAATATCTATCTTTATGCATTCCATTTAATTTTCGATCCTTTCAATTTTATGCATTTCACATTCTGACTACTCATGAATGCCTGCAACCATTTTCTTCTCATTTTGAGTCATGCCCATCAACATATGAAGATTTTGAGCCCTTACGCCATCCATATCCTTAAATTAACTATCTGTAGACACCACTCTTAGACAAAGGACTGGACACATTAAATGAGGAAGTGATAGTCTCTTTAATGAATGGTGCTGGCAAAATTAGATTTTCATTTGCAGAAAAATAAAACAGGGCCCATACCTCACACCATATACACAAACGAACTCAGAATGGATCAAAGCCCTAAATGTAAAGCCTAGAACTATGCAGAAAATAAAGGAGCCCTGATGGTGTAGTGGTGACGAGTGGGCAGTGATCTGAAAAGTCAGTAGTTTTAAACCACCAGCACTCCTCAAGAGAAAGATGGAACTTTCTGCTCCTGAAACTCAGAGTGGCAGCTCTCCTGTGACTTACAGACCCGCTCTAAGTTGATCTTAACAGGATGGCAGGAAGTATATGGATCATGAATGAAACAATAGAGGCAGGCATAGGGCCCCAAATATACGGCATAAATATTCATCAAGTGTAATGAAAAATAAACAACAGAAAAAAATAGATGGTGGGCTGAGCCCCGTGGCGTAAGTGGTTGAGTGCGGGACTGCAGCCTGCAGGCTTGGCAGTTCAAATCCAGCGGTGGCTCTCAGGAGCAGGGCTGGGTAGCTCTCACGACCACCAGAGGGCAGTGATGCTCCCCCCCAAAAAAATTGATAGCGAGGACTTCCTTAAAATTGAACACATATGTGCATCAAAAAAATTCACCAAAGAATTTAAAAGAGAACAGATTGGGGATAAAAATTGGCAGACAATAACACATCAGACAAAGTAACAATCTTTAAAATTTACAGAAAACTTCAACACTTTGAGAAGAAAAAGACAAATCAATTTTAAAATGGGCAAAGGAGCTGAACACAGACACTTTACCAAAGAAGACATTCCAGCAGCCAAAAAGCATGAAGAAATGCTTGTGGTTATAGTTTAGTCAAGAGATGCAAATAGTCCATGAACGTAGGCGGAAAATCATGAAAACTTCTTAGACGTAACTAAGCAGCTTGAGAAGATGAGTGGCTAGTCCTGGAGGATGAGTACCAATTGATGCCATTCAAATAACTCACAAAGACAGCAGTCCACATCCTACTTTGATGAGGATAATTGGGATCTTAAAAAATTGTAAAAGAGACCAGTTTTACTGGTTGAATAGAGACTGGTGAAACCACCAGGACTATGACTTTTAGCGTTTAGGTCTGGAACTAAAGTCCCCCCGCTCCTTACTTCTCACCCCCATTAAGAAGGGGCATTTAAGATCAAAAGTGCAGCACTTCTCCAAGAACAGAGTTCACAGACTTGGGAAATAAAGGGGAATTGAAACTGGAAACCTAAGGAGAAAGTAGACTAAGTGATGCTACATTGAGGGAGCAGCGACAGATGGAACAAAGTATATATGAATTCTTTTACATAAAATGAGTGATCTACGCTGTCACCCTTCACCAAATTCACAATAAAAAGTTCAAACAAAACAAAAAACCTAAAATGACAAATATTGTGTGAGACTACTATTGTAAAAAGTCAAGAAAAGGAATTCTTCATTGGTTACCAGGGGTGGGAAGGGAAGGAAAGGAAAAGGTTATTACTGGCTAAAGTAGGCATGTGTTAATTGGGTGATTGGTAAGGCAAAATACAGTAAGAAAGAGATTGGCAAAGTTATGGCAGTGGGAGAAGATACTGGGAGGAGCGCATGAGTTAAAGGCAATGTAGAGGTAAATATAGATAAATATACAAACCTGCAATAAGTCAGTCCTTCAACCAGTGGATGTGATTGGTTCTGAGCAGATACATGGATAGACACGTAAACAGAAGAAACATTGGAGAAAGAATGGAAAAATACCGAAAAATAAACATATATAAGTTCTGACATCAGTTCTCAAAAGAGTGAAGTATCAGTAGTGTAGGCATTTGTTGTTAGAGTATTTGTACAATGGTTACTGCTAGTATGTTCTCTAGCCCAATTCTGTGGGATTTTGTTAGCTGTTCGTGATTACATAGTTTCTGAGACTGGTCTTTATACGACAGACTTTCTGTACTAAGAGCTCCTTAATACAAAATAGCATTGAGATCTCATCTTAGCCCAATATTGATAGAATGGTTTTATTGTTGTTCTTTTTCAAAGGAAACAGGAAAATCCCTCCAGATTCCTTAGCCCTCAAACCTAAACAGTGGTCTGAGTGGTTTAAAGAAAAAAGGAGGAAAGTGAAACTGAAATGGACTCGTGTCAAGTTCAATTCGAATACAAATAGTATGAAGAAATGGGAACACTCACACACGACTGGTGGGACTGTCAAATGGTACAACCACTGTGAAAAGCAGCATGTTGCATCTTTAAAAGTTGAAAATAGAACTTTTCTTTTAAAAAAGTATTTCTTGGCCTGAGCCCCGGTGGCGCAGTGGTTGTGCATGGGACTACAGCCAACTGGGTTGGAGGTTCAAATCCAGCAGCAAGGCTGGGCCTCCTACTCCCACCACCAGAGGGCAGTGATACTACCCCAAAACAAAAAAAAATTATTTCCTCAGTCTTTCTCTATTGAAAGACTCTATTGAAACTTTCCTCTTCAGTCAAAATATAGGAAAATTAATTGGATTGGCCTGGATTGAGTTATAGCATCATGATACCACCATCCTTTTCTGAGACTGCTATTTTGTTTGCAATTTGTTGTACCCTTCAATAGGGGAAAATTGTAATACCTGCTAATAATAAACAAGCTCAACCAATATCAATTTATATCTTGTAACCTTTAAGTAATTTACTCCTAAAGTCTCCAGGTACTTTTTCAGGTACCTGGTTTTATTTTCCACTACATATGTATTCTAGTAGCTTCACTTCACTAATTTTTCCATTTTCAGGGTTTATGTGGTAGCATCTCACTCGCACTCCCATATGCCAAATTCCTAGCCCATAGCTGAGACATAATTAAAAGTTTTAAAAATGAATTTTACATTTATTTTATTAAGTGTTTCTTGAGAACATAAAATTATGATACAGTAATTTGACAAGTGACATTTTGGTACAGGCTAAAGTAAAAATTCTCACATATTTTTTACTTATTGTGATAACATGTGCAAAATGCCAATTTTCAGCCTATTGCTGAGCCTCATATAACTACTGATGTCCCCATATGAGTTACTGACTTCCTCATAAAGGCAAAGGATGAGAAATGTGATGAGGCTCAGAGATGAAGTGAGTATAAGATGCAGACAAGAATAAGGTGCAAACCACAGTGGTCAAACAGCATGGTATTGGCATAATGACAGGTACTCAGCCCAATGGAAAAGAACTGAAAATCCAGAAATAGAAACACAAGCATACAGACAACTATCTTTGCTAAGGACCCCAAAAGTATCAAATGGGAAACAGATGCCCTTTTCAACAAGTGGTGCTGGAAAAAATGGATATCTACCTGTAGAAAAATGAAGCAAGACCTCACTCCATGCACTAGAATAAATTCAAGGTAGATTACAGACCTTGAAGTAAAACCCCAAACTATTAGGGCCATCAAGGAGGGAATTGGGAACAATCTGAGAACACTGGCACAAGGACTACATAGGCTAACAGAAATAGGGAAAGACACAAACACAGAAGAGGCTCAAATAGACAAATGGGATATACTAAAGATTAAACACCTGTGCACATCGAAAGAATTCACCAAGAGAGTAATAAGAGAACAGACAGACTGGGAAACCATCTTTGGCAATGACAAATCAGATAAAGGTCTTATTACTAAAATCTACAATACCCTGATAGCTTCCAAAAAGAGCAAAACTAACTGCCCACTGAGGAGATGAGCAAAGGAATTAAAGAGAAGTTTCACAGAGGCAGAAATCAGAGAGGCCAATATGTATATATATGGGAAAATGCTCCTGATCATTAGCCATAAGAGAAATGCAAATCAAAACAACAATGAGATACCACCTAACACCCTCAAGGATAGCCTAATTCAAAAAGTCAGAAAGTAACAAATGCTGGAGAGGCTGTGGGGAGATAGGGTCGCTTATCCACTGCTGGTGGACCTGCAGGTATGTACAGCCACTATGGAGATCAATTTGGAGATACCTAAAACAGATGGAAATTGAACTACCAGCAATATGACCCAGCAATTCCCCTGCTGGACATATACCCAGAAGAGACAAGCAACAATCCACGACCAGAGATCTGTGCTCCAATGTTCATCGCAGCACAGTTCACAATTGCAAGGAGTTGGAAACAGTCCATATTCCCATCAACTGATGAATGGATTAAAAAGCTGTGGTACATACATAAAATGGAGTACTATGCATCGCTGAAAAGCAGTGATGAACGCATGAAGCACGTCACCGCACAGGAAGAACTGGAGGAAATTATGCTAAGTGAAGTTAGCCAAGTGCAAAAGGACATGTACAATAGGAATCCGCTGAGGTAAGCATATTAATAATTTTAAAATTGGAAAGGGGCATCGGGAAAAACTATAGAGAAAATCCTGGGAGAAGGCCCAGGTAACATGGCAGGGGCCAGATCAAATCTAAGGCTACATATGGTAGCCATCAAGGGAGGAGAGGAGGCAGATGGCGATGTGTAGAAAGGGAAGGGGGCACTAAACCATCAAGGGGAGGGTATTGTTTGTATCTCCACAGGGAAAGAGGGACCAAACTTAAACCTGGAGACCCAGCATGTGAATGGAGCACGATACCATGGAGTGGAGAACCAGTGGATGGACCTGAGAACACAACCCCAACCCCAACTATAGGGGCAGCCACCTCTCTACCAGAGGAAGTTGCCTTGGAGGCCAGCACTGAAGCTGAAGCTTGGGGAGTGAGATAAGCCTGACCAGAGCACCTGAGAACAAATGAAAGGGAAGGAAGAGAGAATGACGTGCAGCCTGGCCCACTGAGCCAGGACAATAATCCCACTCAGAATAGCTACTGCACAAAGAGGACTGCACGGCCAGCCCCATTAAGAAATACGCCTACCCTCGCAGACCCAAGGCCTGTCGGGGCCAGGAAGAAGAAGCGGGGTCAAGATTATACCCTGTCGGACACAACCACACCAATGCAAAGCACTAAGAGTGTGCAACAGAGCATAGAGTCACAGATGGAATGACAAGGATATACTTTGGGGCCAGGGTATTGGCACCCCATCCGAATGAACCAGGGGTCACTGTAGGAGGTCAACTACAGACCTTGAACTTTATACAGATTTTTATATTGCTATTATTTTTATTATTCTGTTACATATTGTATAGTACATTGAGGGGGTTTCTTGATGTTGTTATCATTGTTTTATTTGCTTAAGTTGCTCCATTTTAGGAGACCTTTCTTGTACATATTGCTACCTCTACAGGTCTATCTAGACAAGATAGACTGGACAAAGAGGTTGGAGGCGAAAATTACAAAACTGATGGCTCCAGTGTAGGGGACATTGAAGAGGGGAAGGAGGGGGAAAGGTGGTGATGTCGACCAGCCCAGGAAAAAGGGAATAACAATTGATACAAATGCAGGGACAAGGTGGGTGAGAGAAGGCCAATAGGGATTGATTAAGACTAATGTAACAGAGAAAAAATACTGAAACCCAAATGGAGAGTGAGCATGAGAGTGGGACAAGAGGGAAGCAAATGGAAATAGAGGAAGCAACTGGGGGATAATGAACATTATAGAGGTTCAAATAGAGGTATGTACATAGGGGCATATATTTATAAGTGAGGATGGGGAAAGAGATTAATGTGTATACTTATAGGGTTAGTAGTAGGACAACAGATGGGCATTGGACCTCCACTCAAGTATCTTCTTGGTTCAAGAACACTTTGTTCTATTAAATTGGCATTCCAAGATGCTTACCTTTCCGACATGATCACTGAAGACAAATGTGTGCATAAGCAAAGGTGGTGAAGAAAGCTGATGGTGCCCGACTATCAAAAGATGGAGCGTCTGGGGACTTAAAGACTTGAAAGTAAACAAGCAGCCATCTAGCTCAGAAACAACAAAGCCCATATGGAAGAAGCACACTAGCTTGTGGAATCATGAGGTGTCAAAGGGATGAGATATCAGGCTTCAAGAACTCAAAAGCACAACTTTGCATGCTCACTTTCCTGATATGATCCCTGAGGACAAACGTGTGCATAAGCAAATGTGGTGAAGAAAGCTGATGGTGCCTGGCTACTAAAAGATATAGCATCTGGCGACTTAAAGGCTTGAGTAAACAAGCGGCCATTCAGCTCAGAAGCAATAAATACCACACGGAAGAAGCACATATGTGTGACCATGACGTGGTGAAGGAATCCGGTGTCAGGCATCAATGAGTTAAAATTATATTATTATTAATGAGGGGGAGTACAGATTGGGGACCCAAAGCCCATCAATAGGTGAGGTGACATCCTTTTGCAGAGGGGTTACAAGGAGAAGATGAGTCAGTTAAGATACAGGGTAGGAGCTATGAAATATGCAACCTTCCTCTCGTTCCCATGCTGCCTCCCACCCACTATCATGACCCCAATTCTACCACATAAATCCAGCTAGACCAGGAGATGTACAGTGAAGTTGGAAACATGGGAAACTTAGGATAGATGATCCATCAAGACTAGTAATAGGAGTGGTAATACCAGGAGGGTGGAGGGATGAAGGAATAGAAAGGGAGAACCAACTTCAGGGATCTAC